>PVKB01001802.1:0-271905 GCA_004027205.1 Ctenodactylus gundi
CACCCCGGTCTAGGAGGGATGTATTATTTACATGTTGAAATGATGAAGATGTTGAAAATGAAATGTTATTACAATTAATTTCATCTGTCTTATTGTTTCTTTGAGTCTTCTAGAAGATTTCACATTGCGGTTGTGACTCATGTTTTTCCTAGACAAATATAGCTGCGTTAGGACAGCACAGAGACTTTTTGTAGGTGCTGTCTTTGTACGTTGCTCTTGTGATCCGTGGCAGGGACGTGTGTGGTGTGATAACGGCCTCCCTGTGGTTCTGTCATCTCCAGGTCGAAATCAGCATTCAGAGCAACTTCCAGCCGGGAATGAAATTGGAGGTGGCCAACAAGAACAACCCGGACACCTACTGGGTGGCCACGATTGTCACCACGTGCGGGCAGCTGCTGCTGCTGCGCTACTGCGGTTACGGGGAGGACCGCAGGGCTGACTTCTGGTGTGACGTGGTCATAGCCGATCTGCACCCCGTGGGGTGGTGCACGCAGAACAACAAGGTGTTGATGCCCCCAGACGGTGAGCTTGCGGAGCAGAGGTTGCGCGCCAGCGGCCTTTCTCCTTGGTGCCAGAGTCACTGGAGGGACCCTGTCTGTAGGACAACCCCAGTGGGTTTGGTGCGAAGGTCTTCGGGCTCTGTACACATTGCTTTGTGGCCTTCATTCATTGGAGAGCCTGGTTGGGGGGTGGGGAAGAGGGTGCATTTTCCCATGTTGGAGCTAGACCTGTCCATTGGACAGCTGTGTCTGTTGACGAGGTGACGGCCTCGAAGCTCAGTGCTCCTGTTGCTCTCAGAGTGTAGAAAAGGATGCCCTGGGTGGGTAGACACCTTGTTTACTCCTTGGCGAATGCCTCTGTTGCTTTTCTTCTGGTTCAGAGAGTTGACATTTTGAATAGAACTATATAGAATCTCTCATGGTTCTTTAAATTTAATGTCCTGTTGTAGAGAGTTGAGGGGAGGGGCGCACGTGTGGGGATGGAGGAATGGAAAAGAGGAATGACACCACTCAATAAAATGGTCAGACCTCATAGGAATAAGGTTAGTTTTATAGCCACGAGCCAGCGAGTCTCTGCTGGGTGGTTCCCTCCAACCCCACTGCCATGCCACTACCATACCACCTCAGGGGACATCAAGCCGTATTGGGAGGGAGCATTTGTGGCTGGTCCCAGGTGGGAGGGTAGTGCTAGTGACGTCTAGTGGGACAAGGCAAGTGGTGCTACTGGATCAGCCCTGCAGTGGACAGCTGCACCGGACAGCCACACCCCTAAAATTCAGCCTGCCAGTGGTGCCCAGGCAGGGAAGGCTGCTCGGGTGAATGGGAGTGGGGGGGGGCTTATTATGGAGGTGGTCAGAAGACGTATGGGGTCCCGCAAGGTGGAAACTGAGGCCAGCCAGTGTTTGACCATCACGCTCATGCTCTCTGAGCTTCCTTGTGTGATCGTGGCTGCAGTGGCACTGCAAGGCTCTTGATCTTGACATTCCCCTCAAGGAAGTGGTATGCCCTACTGGGAGCCAGCTGCCTGTTTTTCTTTAGGAGGGGTTTATATGGTTTTAGACATCACCATATTAGCAGTTGCTTTTCAGAGTATTTGAAATTGTGTCTTTTTTTTAAGGCTTTGACAAGTGTTTGTGTGATTGGGAGGAATGATGTGTGTGTGTGTGTGTGTGTGTGTGTGTGTGTGTGTGTGTGTGTGTGTGTGTTTCTTTTTAAATTACCCTTTTTGCTTTGCATAATTGATACCTTGCTAAGGAGAAACTCGGAAAATGACTAGAGTTTAAAGAGTGACACTGTAGTGACACTTGTCAAGACTGGATTTCTTGCCTTAGCCTTAGCGGACATCTTGACCCTTTATTGTTTGTGAAGAAAGAGAAAAAGGGTCTTCTTATTTTGTCTTTGTATCTGCTGTGTTTCTAGACTTGTCTCCTCCCCTGACCCTCCCCTGGCTGTCAGATTATCCACCCGTTTCTCTGTGTCCCCTCCCTCCTGACACCAAGATCTGACTCAGTCTGCCCACATGGCTTGTGACAGTTAGTGTTCATCTCATCACAACTGTACTTTTTGTGTGTTTTTTGTGTGTGCATGTATGTGTGTGCATGCATTTATTTATCAGTTAGTATATTTCTGCTACTGCAGGGCCTTGTGTATGCTAGGTCTACCTGTACATTGCTCAGGCTGCCCTTGAACTTACAGCCCAACTGTGTTCTAATCATTTGGTCCAGTCTGGCTAAGTCTTCACTAAAGAGATGTAATTTCAGCCATCGCCTTAGGGGGTAAATTAATTAAATATTTCTCCAAATATAGTAGGCTAATTTTTAAGCTTCTAATTTGTGTCCCCTGGGAATGATGTCATAAATACCTAGATGGGGAGGAGGCTGGTGGTTAAAGCACTTACCTAACAAGTGCTCAGTATTTGAGTTTGATTCCCAACACCATATAAGCTGGGCCTGGTGGTTCACGCTGAGACGGGAGGATTGCCCTGAGTTCGAAGCCAGTCTGGGTTACATAGTCAGCGCAGGCCCTCCCGGACTACAGAGGAAACCCTATCTCAAAAAAAAAAAAAAAAAAAAAACCCAGATGGCCCTTGGTAGTGAAAAGGTTACCGCCCCTGCTTTAATGAGCGTTTAAGCCTATTTACAAGGTGGTGCAAACTGTTATCTAATTCTGGGAGGTTTTTATTAGCCCCACAGTTACTTCTTTGGGTTTCTTCCTTCTTGCAACTCCTGATCTACTTTTCTAATAGACCCCTCTATTCTGGGCATTCTGCGTGTGTGGAGTCATGTTTGTTTGCTCTTTTGTGCTTGGTGTCTTTCATTCATCGTAGCATCTTCAGGGCTCCATTGTAGTGTGGCACACCAGGGTTTCCTCTTTTGAAGGCTGAGTAATATTCTACTATATGAATCAACCACATTGAGTTTCCCTGTTCATCAGTTGGTGGACATGTATGTACAAGCCCCTTCCCGTTGGGTAGTTTTTTGAAAAGAGTCCATTTCATGGCCCTGGATGGAAAGCTCTGGCGTGAGCTCACAGCCCCAGGTAACCCAGGACTGGCATACTCTTCCTGTGTTCCAGGAGACTCGGTAAGGAATTGGTGGATCCACTGAGGAAAGTCAGAATACCACTTGTCCAGTTGGCCAAATATCATGATTGCTGCTAGGACCAGGACAGGCCAAATATCCCAGCTTTTCTTTTTTTGCATTTTGAGTTAGCATGTCTTTCTGTTGAGCACTGTGAGCTGTGTTTCCAGCATCTCCCTTGATGGGTGCTCACTAGAGAATGACTGCTCAGCGCTCAGGCCTTAACCTCAGCTCCCACTGTGGTTTTGGTTTTGCATAATAAATGGTTCCACATCGAGACAGAGTCGGGGAGAGAAGCACACTGTGGTGCTGTGGTGGAGTGCCTGCTTCCCGTGGCCCCCCTGTCCAGCCTGAATTGGTCCTAAAAGGCACCCGTACATCTGGCTTGAACTAAAGCTGCCACTGAAGTGAGGGGATGCAATGTAATGTTCAATTCCTCAATTTTTCTTTAACTTCTGATGTCGTAAAATAAACCCATCTTGATGGGTGAATTATAAGGATGAAATCCTGGGGAAATATCAGTTCTAGAGTAAGAATCAGGGCAACACCATCACCCCTCAATTCTACACCCAGATTCCAGGTATCCCCTCTAAAGAGTGACAGGCAGTGTGGCTTCATACTGGGTGACATACACACATTTAGGGGTGCTTAAGGAAGAGGAAACCATTTATGATTTAGATCTGGAATGCCCTTCAAAAGCCTCATGTATTTGGATGTCATGAAGTACGAATGGAACCATGTGTTAGGGCGTGATATGTAGGGGCGGAACCTTAGGGCTTGACCTGGAAGGGGAGGATCCTTGGGACAGGACCTGGGATGGTAGCTCCGCCCTCCCTCCCTCACTTGGCTTTCTGTCTGCCATGCCCTGCACTGTTTCCTCAGGCTGTATCGCCACCAGGTGCCTCTACCATTGCCAGCCACCTCTCTGTGGGCTGGGATCTTCAGAAACTGTGAGCTAAAATAAATCTTTCCTCCATTACATCATGGATGTCACACACTCTGTTCCAGCAATAAAAAAGTAACAGACAAACCCAGAGGGTGAGAGAAGGGGAGCCATGATGGGGGCCCCAAGAATCAAGCCTGGCCATTGGGTGCTGATGGTCAATATCCAATTCGAAACTCACTCTTAAAGTTTGATACTTGTGTAGCTAAATGCTCGGGGGTGTAGGTTGTTTTGTAATAGCTGTTCTGGTGACTAGTTCAAGAGAAACGTTGTAGAGGACTGATGTTAACACTCCGAGAGCTCCTGGGTCATTTGTGTGCTTTTTATTTTGTTTACTTTCAGTACTGGGGAGTGAATCTGTTTTGTACTGAGCTGCATCCCCAGGCTCCTCACGGAGTTACTAACTTGCCAGGGGGCTCACACTTGCCTCAGCCTCCCAAAGTGCTGAGATGAAATACAGGTGTGTGCCACTGTGCCCAGCTTCATGGTCCATCTGTTAGACGTCCGTGTGGTGGCTTGGGGCAGAGGCATAGTGTATGAGTCACCCCTGCCTTCTTACTTGGAAGAAAAATATGGCAGAAGTGGCAGTTTCAGAAACACCATCAGATTTGTCTCCTGTAGGCTTTGTGCTCTTATGCCGGCCACAGAACCCTGTTAAGTGACAAGTCAGTTCACAAAGAAGGGTGGGAAAGCCTGGCACTGGGACTCTGTTCAAGCAGCTGAAAGGTTTGAGGCCTGTTCAAACAATAACAGGTTAGGTTAACGTGAGAATGTCTTCAGTGCTGTTTTTTAAAGAACTTAAAAAAATTTAGTAGGTGATCAATATGCCTTGGAAATCTTTAGTGCCAAGAACAAAGCCAGGAAATAGCAGGTTCATGGGGCAAGAGGTTTTATTGATTGCCACGGGACAGGATAATTACTGCTTTGTAACCAGAGGCGGCTGTTGTTTCAGAGGGAATAAGAGAATCTATTTTTTTGAATGGCTACTTTTTGTTTATGTGGTTTTGTTAGAGAGCTAATATCGTTGTAAATTCTGCAACTGTACCTGGCCAATTTTGTTATGGTTAAACTTGAAATTGAAAGGCGTTGTAGGATGTTAACACAATTTAGAGTAATCTGTGACGGGGCTATGTTTCTCTCTGGAAGGTTTTGCGGTGACAGAGATCTCGTATGGTTCTCAGGAATCCACACAGCTTTGAAGGGAGGGACATTGTGGTTGGACCAGAGACAGGAGTTCTTTTCATTTATTATTTCTTGATTTTTTTTCCCCCCGTTTGGAGATCAGCCTCAGGGCCTCACACATGCTAGGCAAGTGCTCCATCCCTGCTCAAGAGAGCTGAGTGAATTCTTATCTTTCTTCTGCCACTAACTTTTCTCCAAGAGTGAGAGTGAGTCTCTCTCATTCAACATTCTTACCTTTTTTTTTTTTTTTTTTTTTTTTTTTTTTTTTGTGAGATGGGATCTCACCATGTTGCCCAGGCTGGTCTTGCTGGCTTGTGCTCATCTTTGAAATAAAAGGCATGAGCTCTTGGGAGGCTGAGGCAGGAGGATTGCCATGAGTTTGAGGCCAGCCTGGGCTATGTAGTGAATTCAGGACCAGCCTGGACTATAGAGTAAGACCTTGTCTCAAAAATAATAAATATAGATAAATAAAGTGTTATAATATATATTGGCTCTGAAGAGAATTCCATCTTAAGTTTCTGGGTTTGGGATCCTCATGAAGGAAGGACAGGAGGGGATGGTTGGAAGGAGTAGGTGCTGATTGTTCCTGTCTTGTTCATGAGGAAGTGAGTTTGTTTTGGAATGAGGGTCCATCCCTGCCTACCCTTGGGTGTGTCTGAAGGAGACTCTGTATTTCTGCTGGAAATAATGAAGTGATAAAGGGTGGAGGTGCAGGTTAACTATGTTAACAAGTCATAGTGAATGCTTGGGCAGAACTTCCCTCTGTAAAGAATTAGAGCAGTTGGGCGGCTGAGGCAGGAGGATTGCCGTGAGGTCGAGGCCAGCCTGGGTTACAGTATGAGTTCAGGATCAGCCTGTTTCAAATAAATAAATAAATAAATAAAAATTAGCGATTCCATTCCCCTGTTGAAACTCTAGAGTGCTATGGGTATTTCTTGACGCCATGGTTGGTATATGGATGACAGCCTGGTAGTGTTTGTGTAGGTTCTTTCTGCTGTGTTCTGTGGCAGGAGCGAGAGAGGGATAAGAAGCCTTTCTGAAGTGGCCATCGTGGAGACCTTTAAGGACGTTGTGTGATTGTCCAGCGTAGTCTTCTGCAGTCACTGCATGGAAAGAATAATTTTGTTACACATTTTTAATTTGTTGTGATACTGAGGATCAAGTCCAGGGCCTTTGCACTGAGCTACCTCCTCAGGTCATGTTTCATTTAGATTTTGAGACAGAATCTGGTCGAGTCAGTAAGTTGCCCACACTGGGCTCAAATTGGCAGTCCTCCTGCCTCAGCTGCCCAGTTCTGGGATTACAGGCCAGCATTACTGGGCTCACCTTAGTTTGACACGGTGTGTAGAAACTCCTTACAACTCCATACTTTCCTACCTTGCTATGTAAAATTAATTTAATCTTTGAATCAATGTGAGTCATTGTTACATTAAATGGGATGAGGAGGAAAAGTAGCTCAGCAGTGGATTCATTGTCTGTTCTCACGGTACAGTCATTTTCAGCAGTCACAGGACACACTCACCGGCCCTGGGCTCAGTGGCCAATTGGCCATTCAGGGAGCAGGGTTTCTGCTCAGAGGCTAACCAGCGCTAATCTTTCCCATTACAAGTGTTAAGGAAATGCCACATTAAAGCAACACTAGGGGCAGAGGGGATTATGGCCCTTATTAGTGGAACAAAATGCAAAATGTTTTGGCTAAGGAAATCAACAAGGCTTGATTTATTTATAAGCGCATGCAAACCTTGCAAAGGGCAGCTGCCAAATAATTATTGTTTATGGTGATAATATACTGTTTCCTTGTTGTTTCTTGGGAAGTAGCAACATTGCCTCTTAATCTGAGGAAGCTCTGCAGTTGTAGCTGTGCTCACTGAGTCCCTGGAAGGGTGCTCCTGTGGCAAGTTGCAGGTACGTATGGGTGACGATACATAGTCACATAGAACCCTTGGGCGTGTAAACGGAGAGTATTTATGTGTGCTTTCTGGTGTTGCATTAAAGTATTGCGATTACCTTGCCTTAGGAATCATGCTGCTGATTTTTATTTTCGCCATTATTAAAATTGCTGTGATTTGCATTGCAAACGCTGCAGTCTTGCCAGAATGACTCTATTTACCATTCAAAGTTGAATTGCAATTCCTGGAGTTAGTTAATATATAACTTATTTGAATAAAGGAATGTTTATTCATGAAGTGTGAGGAGAAAGTGTGAAGATGGCCTTATGGGATGTAGGTAGATCCTGCCAAATTCTACAGCCTGGTCCGAGGACTGTTTTGGGAATTGCTGTTTCTCTTGACTGTAAAGGAAGAGATGCTGGCAGGTGGCCCATGGATGAGGCGGTTACCAGGAATTGGGACTCACTAGCCCACAACCATTGTCTAAACTGTGGACTCTGAGAATAGAGTTTGATTTGTTTTGTGAGACTATCACTTTTTAAAAATTTATATTGTATTATGAATGATCATTTGGAAATGTTAACGAGAAATAGATTGTTTCCTTTGGACTTTTTAGATTGTAACTGGAATTTATGAGTTAATAAGAAAATTAGTAGATGTGACAAAAAGTCACAGAGCAGAATTCATCTGTACTGACCACTCAGGATGGAGGGAAATAGAGACTCAGTAAATATTTAATATAAAAAGGAAAAAAAAGCACATTGGTTTAAGGAAGGTAGAGGGTGTTTGATAAATCTGTCTATAAATAGACTACAACTCTTAGTTGCATGTGTTAGAAATTTAATATATTTCTATCAAGAAGCTGACTTTCTTTTGTAAAATGGCATGTGACAAAGGGAAAAATTGGGTAGGACACAAAGTGGTCCCTTATGTGTTGGCATGTAATGAATGTTTTAAAACAGCTTAGAGGGTTTTGAATCCTAGTTGGTGAGGTGGGAAACTTGTGTAGACATTTGCTGTGGCGTAGACCAAGGTGGACTGGTGATCATGTACATGTACGCATGTGCATGATTTGACCTTCTAGAGAGGACTTTGAAACAATTTTAGCATTTATCATGTTCAGATCACATTGCTTAAAAATTTGGATAAAGTGGAAAAAATGAGACAGTTTGGTCAGCTGAGTTTTCACCCACATGGTGGCCATCACTTGGAGCACCTGCCTCTTCAGATGGTCACTTGTTTGGTGCCAGATCTTCTTCACCAATGGTCTTTCTTACCACCTTGGGTCTTGCTCCTAGGTGTCATGTCAGAGATGGAATCAGGGGACTTTATAGATGTCCTTAGGTAGCCTCCAGTGTGGGAACTCAGAGTTCCGTCAAACCTTCTAAGCCTCGGAATCCCAACTTGTCGCACCCCACCCCTTCTTAGAGCAGCAGAGGTCGGAGTTTCTGTCAATTCAAAAATATCATGAATGTAAGAATTCAGACCATTGCGATGAATGAGATTTATGAAAAGGCTCTGAAATAAGCAGGCCCTCTAAATAGAAGCTGAGGAAGTTGTGTTTTTGCCTACGGAAAGAAGGATAAAGCAGAGACCCAAAAAGTAGAGATTTGAATGGTCCTTGTTATAAACAATAAACCTTTATGGAAAATCACTATTTTATTTATGAGTAGGAGAGAACAAGTCTGCTTGCTGTGTCTATGAGTTCCCCATCTGGATGTTCAGTCAACTGCAGATCGCAAATAGAACCAGGTTGGGAGTATAGGCCAGTGGTTAGAGCACCTGCAGTCTTGGGTTCAAGTCCCCAGCACCGCATAATTAGGCATGGTGATGCGTGCCTATAACCCCATCACTTGGGAGGCAGAGGCAGGATGATTGCCATTAATTTGGGGCTAGCGAGGACTACAGAGTGAGAACCTGTCTCAAATAAAATATTAAAAAAGGGTTTGAACGTGTACAGGCTTGTATTCCCTGGACAAGTATGGCGTAACTACTATACCCATAGTATTTACGTTGTTTTGGGTATTAGAAGTAATCTAGAGAGGATTTAAAAAGTATGTACCTAGGTGACATGCAAGTACCTCAATATTTTACTTAAGGATTTGAGTATGTGTGAACTTTGTCACCTGTGGGGGGTCCTGGATTTGACCCTTCTTGTAATCCTAAGGGACCACTGTAGTCTTTTCTCCAGAAAGTCCTTATTGGGTGTTTATGTTTGTTTGTTTGTTTGTTTTTCACTTGCTATATGCCACCCACTGTCTGATTGTCTTGAACAGTGAATAGACAGATCCCTAATTCTCACATCTGTGCCAAGGCCTCTCATTCCACACAGCGTCTCCCACCCCCGAGGCCCTCTTACTGTGCGCCAGGTACCTGGGAGCAGCCTTACACAGGGCCTACTGGGGCTCTGAGTTCACATTTGAAGAAAACGTGGCTCTTCCTGTCCTGAGGGTGGTGTCTTCATGGTCCTGAGATCAGTGGTTTGAAAATAGCAAGGTAGAGGAGGGAATCCGTCCACATTTGTTTGTTGATGAAGTCCTGTCAGTACGATTTCAGGCCGGACTGGGCTGGACTGGACCGACTTGCCACCCCAGGAACAAGCCGCTGAGAAGAGCTGCAGAATTGGCTCCTTGTGATTTTTCAGAGTAGCGTGGAGAGCTGCTGGCCCAGAATGTTTTCCATTTGGTCTTTTCTGGCGGCAAATAAACGGAAGAGCTGTGGTCTGGAACTTCTCTGCCGAGTGGTGATCATGAAATTATGTAAAGTTATGTAAATTGTATCAGATGCTATTTGGGTTTTCCTGTGCTGAGCGAGAACTGTAAGCACAGAGCGGTGACTGGAAGGCTCTCCTTCAGCGATAGCCGTGAATGAGTGTATTTCCTCCTGCTTTGCCATCCAGCGACATGACTTAAACCAAATGTGTTTTTGACACTGACTGGCCAGCGAGGCCAAGTTCATGCCGGGCTTCCTTGGCCCCTTGTCTACCTTTTCTTTGTTGCGAATTGTTAAGAGTTTCACCCCCCCCCCCCCCCCCCCCCCGCGAAGTCTCACATATTTGGAAGGTGGTTAGATCATGGGTTCTGTGTGTTTAGCACTGGATTAATTCATTGGTGATTTCCTGTTAGGAGGTGAGGCCTGGCTGGAGGAAGGTGTCCTGGGGGTGTGACCCGGAAGGGTTTCTCCTCTTCCGGTTCCTCCCTTCTCTTTCTGCTCCCTGGCCTTCATGGGTTACATGGCATTTTCCTGCCATTGCCCCCAGCCATGCCCTTCCATCATTGCTGCTTTGCTGGTGCAGGCTGAGCTTGCATGGACAGAGATCTCTGAAGCTGTGAACTCAAGTAAACCTCTCATTTAAATGGTGTATGTCGGATATTGTGTCCAGCAACTGGAAAGAGGCTCTCATTTCCTTGCCGGTCAGAGCTGCTCTCCCAGTGGCTTCCCTCTTTCCCCAGCTGGGCATCCTGGTCCTGGCCTGCTCAGATGACAGTGGCCCCGTACACATGGAGGGAGCAGCTCCTGTCTGGTCCCCTTTCTTGCGCTGGGTGGACCTTGCATGACCTGCGGGAGCCTTTTGTGACCCTGAAGCAGTGCCACTGCCAAGTTCCCTTGGGCACAGCCTCACCTCCAGAACACCCTGGCTGTTTCAGCTATGACCCTGCCTCATTGTCGTTCCTTGTTTCCTAATCTGAATCTGGAGCCCCACCTTTGCATTTTTTGTTCCATTGTGTCCCTTACCTTCTTCTAATATTTTGAACTGGTGAGCTGCTCCTGGTGCTGGTCTTCCCTTGGCATCTGGACGTGCGTCTGCCTCTCTTTAAGTCTCCCCGCCTGGCTTTATATGCCAGGCCACGACTGCACCTGAGGCCCATGCCTCTGCACCAGGGCCAGGCCAAGTTCCTTGAGTTCCATTCTAGGGCCATGCTTCTGTGCTAGGGCGATTCTCAGTTTCCCTTAGTTCCCTTCCAGTGCCATTCCTTTGTTCCAGAGTACTCTTTCATTCCAGGCCAACCCAGCAAGCTGGAGTCCTTAGGTTCTGCAGATCCTTAGAGCCTACTTTTTGAACCCAGCTCTAAGAAAATGGTTAGTGAGTGTAGAGATTGTCTTCTGAGTCCAGAGTCATCATAAACCTTTGTGAGTGTAATTTTAAATTAAGAGTTCTGGGAGCTATGATGGTGTGATTCAGTAGTGAGTTATAACACTGTGTTAGAGTTCTTCAGAGAAAACAGAATTGGCAGAGTATGTTTGTATATAGAAAGGAAATTTATTTTGGGGGATTGGTGTATGCATTTGGGGCAAGAATCTGATTAGGAAGATGAGTAGGGAGGAGACTTAGGAAGGAATTGCCGTTTGAGCCCAAAGGCCCATTGGCTGTAGCAGCAGGAGGAAGTGGTGGTATAGAGGAAGTCCCAAGACTATCTCTGGGGAATTCTCTCTTGCTTAAGGGAGGTCAGGTTTTGTTCTGCTTAGATCTCTGTTGAATGAGCTCATCCACGTTAGGGAGGGTGATCTGCTTTACTCAAATGTGTAGCTCTTTCCTTAGGGAAATTCTGGAATAGTATGAGAGCAAATTCCTGGGTGTCATGACCCATCTACATCACCACGTTGGCTTAACCATCTCAGGTGTGGGCTTACGAGTGATGGGGAGTCAGCAGGTGTATGTGCCTTTAAAGAGTAAAAACTGTGGAGGGTTTTTTTTTTTTTTTTTTTCGGTTCCTGAGAATTGAACCCAGGACCTTTACATTGAACTGTATCTCCAACTCATTTTTTTGGTTTTGATTATTGAGATGGGGTCTCTCTAAGTCACCAAGTTGCCTAGGCTGGGCTGAAACTTGTAATCCTCCTGCCTCAGCATCCCAGAGTGGTGGCAGGAGCTTTGTGTACATCTGTTATCATATACCTTAAGAGACAATGTTTAGTTGATGTCTCAGGATATATATTGTTCTAACAGAATGTTCTGTAGAGACCGAAGTGATTTGCAGAATGAAAACATAGGTTATCTTTGAATTCTATGAAAGTATATGACAAGTGACTGGTCAGATTCTCTTGAAAACCAGAGTGAAGTGGGTAGGAAGGAGAGGCAGGAACATCTCAGCAGGCCCATCCTGATTTGCATGAGGGGTTGACAGACCCTTCTCATGTTCAGTGTAGATTTTTATGAGTATTCCTCGAAGATACTTCACTCACACATATATACTTCTGGATACGGGACTCTGTGGCATGGGTTTAAAGAGGTAGCAGTTAACGTTCCTTCATTGTGTGTTGCTCTAGGCCTCTTTGAGACAGTGCATCTTAACAATTGTGAGGCCTGTCCTTGACTCCGAGTGGTTACAGCAGGCAAATGGTCTTGGTTGTTAGCACCAACTTCAGCCAGGCAAGGGAATGCTCCAGCCTGGACACTGCCTTTTGGAGAATGACTTGAATCACTGGTGCCAGAGTTAGAGGCCACAGAGCTGCCTCACGAGCGCGGGCCCAGGGCAGCACTGTTTTGGGACTGGCACTGTGCAGGCTTAGGGGACGTGATTTTCTCTAGTGCCGTGGAACAAAGGCAGCTGTATTTGAAGGCTGTGAATTTTGTGGATGGTGGCATTGCTATTTCTAGAGTCAAAAATAAATGAGTGGTCAATTGTTTCTCCCAGATGGCACAAAATATTTTTTGTTTGTTTCATAATGTATCACTTTGCATTCATACTAAATGTTCTTTTTTTCTCATTTGTTCTTCTCATGGTGGTTCATCTCACGGTAACAAAGTACTTAGTAATTAGCATTGAATTTGCAACAGTTGTATATGTCGGCTAGAAAATATTTTATAAACCAAAATTTAAGTTTGTTTTACAAAGCCAAAATAACATTTCACACCAGTTCTTACTAGACTCATGTGTAAACATAGCCGTAGCAATGCATGGGTGAAATACAGCATTGGTTGTTTTTATGTTGGCTGCTGGGTGGGTGTTGCATGCTGGAATTGTGGCTAGTTTTATAAACACGTTTGGTAAGATTCAATTTTGAAAGGGCCCAGATAAAATATTTAACTTTATTTAATTATTTTAGGTTAAAAATTTCATACTCACACAGTATAATTTGCTTTTTGTTAAATGTTAGAATATTGGGAGAGCAGAATATTTGAAATAGAATGATATTGAGAAGAAACATAACTTCCTGAAAGCAAATGATGAAGTTTTTGTTTGTTTTCATTTCTGCAGTTTATACTAGTTTTTGATTGAAAAGTATAAAGATGATGTAGAATACATATACTTTTATACACACATATGCACACACACATAATCTTTTAATCCTTTAGGTGAGTTCCATGAGTAGAACAAATATTATATGAAGCTATTAATTTTTAACTAGGTAATGATTTTGCTGAACTAAAAGACAAGGTAAATAAATGTCGTAGAATAGAGAGATCATCATTTGTGAAGTAGGGAAGTCTTATTACCTGTTTAAACATTGCTGGCCCATCAACAGAACAGACTGACACACATAATAGGTGCAGGTAGTCGTCTTTGGTGGCATTTTGCCAACTTTCTGTCGTATGTGAACTACAGCTTTTAAAGGTACTTCTGACAGTCATGATGAGGGTGTGTTTGTCAACATGTGTGTTTGTGTGTGTGTGTGTGTGAGAGAGAGAAAACATACTTAAGAGGTTGTTGATGTGATTGTAACTTTAAAACCTATAAACGCGTGATAGGTGTGGCATGTGTTCTGTACAGGATGCAGGGGCCTTGTTAAGGTCTCAGACACAGGCCCTCGTGCACTTGAACTATTTCTCTGGGTCCTGCAGCCATGTGCAGGTTAGGGAGTCAGGTCTGTCTGGACCAGGGAATTGAGCCACCTGGGAACCTTTGTTTTGTCCTTTCTCACCTTCTTTATCTTAGTCTTTCTTCTCTCACGTTGAGGAGAACGCCACCCAGATGTATTGCCCTGAGGTATAAACACCTTCGTGTCACTAAACACAAAATATCATTGTTGCTCATGAAGAAGCCATTCCTCAAGATGTCTTACCTTCCCTGTCAACCATTCCTTCAACAAGCAGCAATTTACCTTTTTGTGTTTAAGCAGCACATTGGTCACATTAATTATATTGTCTTGATTAGGATCATGATAAGTTTAATAATCTAAATCAGAATAGAATTATATTATGGCCAAAGCGGTTAAGTTTAATGTGTGTGACACTTCTTGTTGTTGCAGAGAAGTAGGGTAAGATGGACAATACAAGACTGTTGAGCAGAGCCTGGAGGACGGGGAGTGGTTGTATAATTTTGAGGAGGACAGTAACTCTGCAGATTGATTCTTCAGGTTGCACCTGTTTTTGTGGACTTCAAAGTGCACGGTAAATCATGTCACATCCCTCTGCTGTGTATATTTCTAGTTTTATCTCAGCCATGTTTGTGATCCATAGGAAACTAGATTCTTTGTTACTGCTTCACTAAGTTCAAAATCTTTGAATGCCAAATTGCAGTTGCACACGGAGGACGATGGGAATTGTTTATTTTTCAGAATTCTTCTAAGGGGACAAGGGAACGTGCATGTTCGAGGGCCTGTTTGCACAGGTGGCACTCAACCATAGCTTTTCTTCTTCACCCTTATAGACTTAACTTTTTCTTATAATTTAGATGTGTAGAAGTTCTCCGGGATTTGAAGGGATTTATCATAATTGAGCTTTTTTGAGTTTCTATTAATATTTAAGTCATTGGATTACTCTGCTAATACATTTGCAAGCCTCTTTTCTGTTCCTTAAGTTCTTTGCTGATAGGAAAAATAAAATTGGTGGAAAAAAGATCTTGGACTGATGGGTAGACATTCTCTCAGGTGTGTTGTTTATTTATTCATTTATTTATTGATGCTCAGGATTGAACACCCAGCCTTGTCCGTGCCAAGCACACGCTCTCTGCATTGAGTTCTACTGACAGCACTCCAGCAGCTGTTTTAGTTAATAAACTGCTTTTGATGTAGAAAAAGAAACTTTTAAAAAATCAATCCATGGAAGTTTATTTATTGCGATTTTACTATGTGTCTGTTTTCTTTTTTTGGTGGGACTGTAAGAAATGTTTATCATTAAGCATTTTCTATTGAAGCATATTTGCAATACAGTAAACTTCTGGCTGATACCAGGTACTTGGGTGATGCACTTGTTTTTGGAAACAGATGTTTTCTGCGGCTGCTGCTGGAGTGCTTGTTTCCTGGCCATTTCCTCTGTGGCTGTTCCTCTGTCTTACCACCAGGCACTGGAAGTTACTTTGAACCTTTGATCTCTGGAAATGTGGTGGAGTATCTTCCTTGTTGTCTGGGTGGGAACTTCTCTGAGACAGCACTTCCTGTTTGTGTCTTTCTTTCTTTAGTATATGTTTGTGATACATAATAGCTGCATTGAGCTTGAGAAACTGGTACGCACGCATATTGTGTCAACTTCCCATTCACTGCCCTCTGCCTCACCCATCGCTTCCTTTATCCTCTCTCCCTTTTCTGCAGATCCATCTGTCTCTCTGTTTCCGTCCATCTTTCTTGTCAGGCTCTGTTACATGTTTGTACTTTGGCTTTTTCAGATTGGAGAAACTGTATGGTATTTAATCTTCTGGGTCTGATTCACTTCACTAAGCATACTGGTCTCAAGAGACATCCATTTTCCCACAAACGGCTCAAATTTGTTTTTCTTTCTGGCAGAGTAGTACTCCATGGTGTAGGTACGCCACATTTTCTTTATCTGCTCATCTGTTGGTGGACTTTTCCACAATTTCCATGATTTAGTACTTCTTTTCTTGTAAGGTTTTTAAAAAGTATATCTTTGTGTTGAACATTCTAAAGCAGTTGCCCCATTGTGGAGGTTTATAAGAGCTGGAAGGTGGAACTCTTAAGCCCTAAGTTGTTGGGTGATCTGCCAGAGGCCATATTGAAAGGTTTTTAAATAAAATATTGGTGTTTCTACCTCTGGGTTTTCTGTGGTGAGAGGACTATTCTGGCCTCTCTGATTTGAGTCAGGTCACCTGAACTCAGCTCTGTTGGTCACTCTGTGAACCTTGGGAAAAAGTCACAAACTTCTGTATCATAGGCTGCATGTTTGTAGTGATGTATGCTCCCTGGATGGCTGTGCTGGCCGCAGCCTCGGTGACACATGGAAACACTCCCAAACCTTCAGAGGACTGGAAAGGTGGAAGGACCACCTCTCTCCCTCCCCCCCTCTCTTTCTCTCTTTTTCTCTTTCTCTAAGGTAAAAGCCCTAGCCACTGTGTCTGTGGCTGGAAACTTCTCACGTGGCCCATTTGCTGTCCACACTACTGACAGAGCATTTCTTTTTGGTTTTCCTTGTGATCTTGGACAGTTTGGTTACGCCACCTTCAAAATAGTTACTTTTGTCTTCTTTTATAAAATTGTTCAAATTGAACTCATCCCCTTCATTATAAAAGTGAGGCCTTGTGAACATACTGTAGTCAGAAATACAGAATTCAGGTCTTAATTGCTTTACTTAATTAAATGTATGAACTTGGCCTAGGACCTGCATTTTTAAACAGTTCGATCTTCATTTTTCCCAGGTGTAAACTGAGGCTAAAGATAGTGGCCTATTAATTGTTTCTTTTATTAAACAGACTTACCACATACTCCTTACAGCCGCACTGAAAGTGTAGTCAGTAAGAAAAGAAAACTTGCTCCCCTGTTCTTCATCCTAGTTAAAAGGAATATTGTTTTTTTGGGTGGTATTAGGAATTGAACTTGGGTCTTTCACACTCAACTGTATCCTCAGCCCTACAGCCCAATTTATTTATTTGTTTATTTGTTGGGACAGGGTCTTGCTCTATATCCCAGGCTGGTCCTGAACTCACTATGTAGCCCAGGCTAGCCTTGGACTCATAGCAATCCTCCTGCCTCAGCCTCCCAAATGCTAGCATTACAGGCATGCAACACCACGCCTGGCTTATGTACTGCTGGGGAATCGAACTCAGGGTCTTGCACTTGGCTAGGCAAGCGATTTGATCATTGTTTCATTCCTCCAGCTCTTAGTTTTTATCTTGAGACAAGTTCTAAGTTGCTTAGTCACTCAGGTTGGTTTCAAACTTGTGATCCTCCTGCCTCAACTTCCCAGGGTGCAGGGATTACGGGCGTGCGCTCCCACACCTGGCTTTTAATTCCCTTTTTAATTTCTTATAATCCTGGGCATAGTGTACTTAAAGCTCAGTAGTTAGCAGGCAAATAAAAAGCCTATGAACTGAAATAGAAAACATGACTCTAGTGATTATCGGTCGTTGCCCGTTACATACCCTGGAGGTCTGTGTGATCTTACCGTGCTCAGAGTCGGCAAGCACATTGTTTGGTTTTGAACCCTGGCTCGTATTGGCAGCTGCAGATCAGAAGCGGGGAAGACAGCTGTCAGTCACACATCATTGTGTCAAAGTAGAGGTAACTGTCATTCCGATTGCAAGGGAAGGAGAGAGGACTGCCTGGGTGTGTGTTAGCGAAAGCCGATCTCGTGTTGTTTACAGCAGGAGCCAATGGCGCATCGGTGGATCTGGAGACCGTGGTGTGATTACGGACTGAAATGTCAGCTGTATGTAGCCAAGCCAGATAAATGATTTATATGACTTTCATCCTGAGTAAAGTTTTAAATTTACTTTATGTCTGCCATGTCGGCGACAGAGGCAGTGGCTGACCCTCGCGAGGAGGATGCAGTGGGGGAAAAAGGGACCATCACTCTTGGAATGACAGGGGCCCTGGGAGTAGAGAAGCCTTGCCGTTAGAACTAGAGTAGAGCGCTCTTATGTGACCCTCGGACTTTCTTCTGGCTCCTTTTAAACATGGTGGAGCTTTAGGCTGGATATGCCAACCTGGAACACAGCTAATTAAAGTGTTATATTTTGAGCTACTACTCTGAGCTGTGTTGGTGAGCTCTCTGTCACCTGGGAGGGTGTTTAGCAGGGGAGGGACAGGTGCTGGGCGCTGTCATGAATGCACATGGAACATCCACCAAGCAGGTGTTGCCTCTGGATGGAGGGGCAGGTTGGCCAGAATAATAAGATCTTGAAGTAGGATGTGCCCCTAAAGAGAAATCTAGAACCTATAACAGGAATGGGTTCTAGGCAGAGAATATTACTGGGAAGGGTCAAAGCATGGCCAGGCCCCTCCACTCGGGGTAGGACTGAGTGGGAAGAGAGATGTGACACTTGCCAGGGTTCAGAATTGGTCATCTAGGTGAAGCCAGCTTGGGAAGGGGCAGGCGTGTGTTACCACCAGGGCAATCGCATTTCAAATGCACCGATGAAATAATGGCGGTGCGTTCTTTCCCCTTCCAGCAGTGGTTCCCACAGGAGACGTCTTAGTGATTTTCCCATTTCTAGAACATAGTATCTATCACCTGAAACTTGAAGAGAGGTTTATTTTATCTCCTGGTTTCAGAGGTTTCAGCCCATGGTTGGTTGGCCCACTCCAGGGCAGAACTGGAAAGGTGGAGAAAAGCCATTGATTGCATGGAGATGAGAAAGCAGAGAAGAGAAGAACAGGTGTCTAGACTATACCCTCAGGTCACACCCCAGTGGTCCGTCCTTCCATACAGGCCCCACTTTGTAATAGCACATGACATCACTGAATTACTCCGCTGATGGATATAGCCCCCCATCCCACCCTATTCCAATCTAGTCACCTTCCAAACTTTGGAAACATCTGGGAGATATTTTAGACTTCGACTGTAACAGGGAATGTCCTAGGAACTGGGTGAGTTTTGCTTTGGCAGCAGCAATCCTTAGAATACATTCCTTGGAACAGGTGTCATGGGTGGTGATTGGCAGCAAGTTGGATGTAGAGACTGGTGACCTCTCCTGAAAGTCTCAGGAAGGCAAAGGGTAGATGAGGCAGGGACAGCAGAGGAGAGAAGCCCAGCAAGTGCCTGTCATGCCAGTGTGAGGTTCTTCTGCTTTAAGCAGGACACAGTGGTCAAGGAGCCAGAAACTGGGGCTCCTCGGGCTTATATTCCGGGGACCACAGAGTTACGTGGTCAGTTGATGGTGTTGAGCATTTGGAAAATTGAACCATGGCAAGTGTTTATTGCATGCTGAGTTGTTGTCTTCGATGATTTTTCGTGGGCTTTCTGGGGTGAAGGAGGAGGTCTATGGTTCTCTTTGTTGTGATTTCATGAGAAGGAAATTAAAAATGGGCAGGGATGTTCATAATGTAGATTCCTGAAATTTCATTGTCAGAGGGAAAGCTGGGGAAGGGGGTCAGAAAGATAGCAAATAACGTGGTGACTGTCCTTGTCCCAGGGATCGTGTTCAGGGAGCTCTGTCATCTTACATTGTGGCCCCCGTGTGGGTGTCTCATCCTTCTCATGGTGATGAGAAGGCTCTGATCTTTCCTTTTCTGAGCACTTAGAGACCCTGAGATCCAGAGGCCACAGAAATGGCCCTGCCTGGTATCCACCCTTCACAAGAACATGGGTGTGCCAGAGTGCTTGCCTTCAGACCAGGCCAGATAGTGTTGGAGTCAAAGTTGCCTTTCCCCCGAAAGGGGGGACTCAGGCATTTTAAAAGAATGCACCTGCTTTTCAAAGATGAGCAAAAAATCTAGTCACATTTAACAGCTACGAAGACAGAATAATTATTAATATATAAAACGAGGGCCCAGCTATTTGTCTTTTAAAATGTTCTCAGTGTATGCAGCAAGAATTTTTAGTAGGCCACCTGTATTTCTAAGGAAATTTAATCAGAGGAAATGCTGAATAATGAGAGAGAAACTGTTTTCAGGGTGTTCGTAATGATTTTTCTGTTTCTTACCAACTAAGAGAACTGTTAAGAAGAGTTGGTTAAATATTGTATATTTTAAAAATCACATAATGATATATTTGTATGGTGGTTAGAGCCTCCCTAAAAGCCCGTCATGGACTACGGGAACAAGTCATGGCCATTAGAATAATCTGCAATTCCATTTTCACAGTAGACAGCTATATCAGTCCATTAGCATCTGTTCAGTTTGTTTCTTAGGAAATTATGTGATAAATATATTTTGGGACTGGCACAAAGCAGGACAACTCACCTGAGCCACACGGACTAGCCCTGCCTTCCTCAAACATAAAGCAAGACTTTCTGAACAGCTCTGAAGAAAATGAAATGGATTAAATGTGTTCTTTTTAAAAATTTAAATGGAGGTTTTGGCCCTGTAGAGTTCAGGGGATGATTTATATGCCTTGCTTAGTGTTATTTGGAGTAATATTTAGTCAGATTGGCTGTGCAGAATGAAAGCAATGTTTGTTACACGTTCCTCAAAATTAATTTTAGATCCTTAATGTGTATGGGTCTTTAGACTTATCAGTACTGTTAGTGGTTCTTTCAGTTAAACGTGTGGATTTGTGTGCCCTTCTTGGATGGAGCTCTGTGAAGGATTATGCAGGGAATATGTTAATATAAAATAATGAACGTGCAAATAAATGACAATTAAAATTCTATTAATATAGGTGGCAGAAGTCCTTGAACATTGAGGTAGAGTATATTTAAATTAAATTTAACTTTTTTGAAATGCTTGCCTACTTAGTTCCCAATTTAACTCGTCTCTCTACTAACAAAAGAAACTGTTTTACATTTACAGTATAGTGCTATTAAATATATAGATGAATATTATATGTTTGAATAGTAGTGGGATTTTTAAGGGGTTTTTAAATGCAAAGAGATGGGTCATTTTTTATTTCTTTTTCTCCTTCTAAATTTAATGGGCACCATTCTTTTTTTCCCCTGATCCCTTCTTCTCCTTTTCTTTCTCAAAAATTTCTTCCTTTCTGAGTCTTTTTTCTTTTTAGCTGGCAATTGATTTGGTGGCAGATTGAATGATTTATATATTAGAATCCAGCTGCTGTTTCCAGAGGCTCTAGTGACTAGCAAATATGCTGTGGCAATTCATATAGCTAACAGAAGTCATTTTAGCCTTACTGTATTATTTTTTAATGCATTTTATTTTTATTTCATTCTTGGCATGTGTCTGAGTGAAACTGTAAAAATCTTGAAATATTAAACCCATGATTTTCTTCATTTAGCGGTGAAAGTACATTGCAGTGGATACAGCACCCAAGATGTTTAGCTTGTGGTCTTTGCTGGTGATTGAATACAATACGTGATCGCCCCCTAATTAATTTTTAAAGAAATAAATATTATAGAAATACAATATCTTCAAGAGACAAATAGTTCAAGAAGGCTTTTTTTTTTTTTAAAGATATTACTAATATCCTACTCACCTTGGGCACAGTGTCTTCCTGTTTATAGAGGAGGGTGGTTTTGTGAATGGTGCTGGGATTGAACCCAGAACCTTGCACGTACTAAGCATGCAGTCTGCCACTGAGTCACACTCTCTTGTCCCCTCTTTTTCAAGATGATTGCTTCTAAATTGTTTAGGATGAGCCCAAAGATCAAAAAAGCATCTCAGGAGGACATAGCACCACAGAACTGTAAAACACTGGGGTGAAATAAATCTAAAAGGATCCAGAAAGAAAACAACTAAAGCAAACAAGTGTAGACAAGACTGCCAAGTATTTTGATTCAGTTATTTTGCAAAAAGGATAAAAGCAAAAATTATATTACGTACATTATGTGATAAACATAGTTAAGTGTTAGGTTTAAAATTAGGCCAACAGACCAATGAATACACAAATTGTGGTATTTATACACAATGGAATACTACTCATCTGTAAAGGCAGGTAGGTTGGAAGCTTTTGTAGGTAAATAGAGGCAACTTGAGAGCATCATGCTTAGTGAAGTGAGTCAGAAGCAGGTGAAATATGGAATGGTTTCTCTGATATGAGAAGCCCAGATCACAATTATTTCATAGAACTTAATGTGGGGAATAATAGGAACTGGAGGGGAGGTGGAGAGGGTCAAAAGAGAGAAGGGAAGGATTTGTAATTTTGCCATGATATATTTGTGCACAGAACACTCAAAGTCAATGTAAACTTTATGTTTTGCACTTACACGTAGCAATCATTTTGAAAATTAGGTCAGAAGCTCCTGCTACTGGATTTTAGTTTTCTAATGTGTAAAAATGAGGGAACTTTAGGGTATGACAGCCACAGAGAACAGGTGTTCAGTGCCTTTATTTTTACTTAGGATATGGTAGGAATAGAGTGCATGGTTAAGCAATGGTGATTTATTCAGTATTTAATAACTGTGGTGGTGAAGATTTATTGCCAACTTGATTGGCTTTGGAGCAGCCTAGGGATTAGTAGAGCACAGTTCAGGGTGTATCTGAGTGGGTCCTGTAAACATGACCTTGGGGGAGCTATTATCTGGTCCCTGGCCCGTTCCTTTCTAGCACTGTTCACTTTCTCTGCTTCCTGACCACTGGGAACTTGGTGTCTTTGCACTGCCGTGATTTTCTGACATGATGTTTCTGACTTGGAGCCAGCCAGTATGATGGGCAGATTCCTCTGAAATCATGAGCCAAGTAAATGTGTCCTGCTTTCATTGTGGGCATCAGGTATTTTCTCCCAGATGTGGGAAAGCTGACTAATCCAACAGTGTCACGGGCTGTTCTTATCTGTCAGAGCAGACAGAATCCAAACTAAAAAGATGAAGTCTTTACTCCCACAAAGATTTGCTAGAATGCGTCCCAGTGAAGAAGCAGATGCAAGGAGAACATCACTTATGTGCGCAAGAGAACCCCAGGTTAAAATGGCACGTACAGGGGAGCTGGGAGGGGAAGAACAGACTTCTGTGTTTGTGGTTATTTACTGCTGGCCACCTTCATGAGATTCAGACTCCTCTGCAGTTGTAGCCTTTGCTGTAGAATGAAGGATGTGTGAGAGATTTTTGGAACTGGTAGTTTATTAAACTGTGATTTTCTTGTTTCTTTCAGAGATAATTATCTACTCACATAAGAGTGATCTCAAAGGGCCTGGTGACTTTGAACCTGCAAGCTCTAGATATGCAGTTTGTTTTTCATAGAACCGTGTTGTGTTGGGAGATCTTGCAGCTGCCCACCCTGTGGGAAGTCACCTGGTCTCTTCGTAGGCAGGAAGTGGGAATTTTGGTCTTCCCTTCTTGCTGTGGGAGTGTGTTCCTTTCAGAATATTCTGGCTTCCTGTCTGTCACTTTAGATCTCCTTTTTCTGCAGAGTACCTTAGATCCCACCAGAACTTCCTTTTTCCATCTTTATATGCCTACCGTAACTCATTAATGATAAACTACTGACAAGACAGCCAAATGAAAACTTCCTTTGTTCCTTCTTCTGCATTGGCCCGCCATATATAGAACTCATGTTTCTAACTTATAAAATGGAACATATCTTGAGTACTGTGGAGACACAACGACAAAATGGTTTCCCTCCTCTTGAGTAAAGCAGATCAGTGCATGCCCAGATAGGACACGGGCTAACCTAAGAAGTCACGGAAGTCCGACTGACTGAGTGGGTCAAGTTAAAACTTTGGAAGTGTGTGAATAGTTTGGTATGTGATTTTTAGACTGGTGGATGAAAATGATGCTAAGCATGAATATTTTCTCATCTCATTTTACCTGAATGCTCAGCTAACATAAGACAAAAAGCTGCTCATCATTGGGGGAGCAGCCGGTGTAGACATTGAGGCGTTGAGATGATAATTGCTGCGTGTTTTTGCCCTCTCCACTCCAGGGTGCCTGCGTTCCGAGTGGTGTGCTGTTAGTGTTGTTATTAGCTCATGTCTCCTGGTTTTCTTGTGCCATACACTGTCATTTTTGGTCCTCTGACACAGTCTGGAACATGTGTCTTCTTCCATTGGCTCCTCCAAAAACTGATAAAATTCTTCAGAACACGTTTGACTGTTTCAGTTTTGTACCCAAGTAGCTGACATTGTGGACAATGTAAGCATTTTTCCTTCTGATAGTTTTGAATAAAACAAAGGATACACGCGCACATTTTAGTGATAACATTTTTTAAAATTGAAAGTTAGGCATACAAACATTTTCTTTTGTGATTGAAAAACCCATTCCTGTGTGACAGCTCAATCTGGAAAGCTCTCTGTCCCACTATTTTTAGAAGGGTCTGTGGTTTCTCCTCTCCAGTCCTCTGGTCAGGCTCTCCTCCTGCTTGCACATCTGTGTACTTAGCGTGTTGCTGATCGGCTGATAAACATAATCTCATGCCACACAATACCACAGTTTCCTTGTCATGATCTGATAGACATATATATATGGCTTCTTCTTAGATTAGTACCTATTTTTTATTATTGGGTGGTCTAACTCATGGTCAATCCCTTTTAATAAGGCAGGGAGCTTATTGAAATTCTTTTTAACGAAAAGAAATAAGTAATGCTTTTAAATGAGGACTTAAGAAATAAAAAAAATTACGATAAATGTCTCAACTCTCCATTGGCCTGTTCACTAACCTGGAGCTCCTAATAAGTTCGTTCTCTGATTTGTAATTTTCCTTTTCCTTAATGAAGGGTGAAATGCTCTACTTTGAAAACTTTTTCATTATGGGAAACTCAAACATACCCACATGGTAGAATGTGTAGCGATCCTCCTGTGTTTGTTACTGCATTCCACCGCTATCCGTCCTTAGTCAGTATGCCCACTTCCCCCATCCCATGTTGTTTAGAAGCAAATCCTAGACACGACATCATTTTAACTATAAATATTTTACTGTGTGTCTCTGCACGATAACCACGCACATGTGTGTGGGATAGCCGGGATGCTGTGGTATTTAAGGGAGGCTTTCTGTTTGTTTAAAAAATGGTTTTGTAAGGAGTAACACCACAAAGTGATTCTCAAGAAAAAATGCTTTTCTAGTGGGAATGAAATGCAGTGTGCCTTCTACCGCTTCCAAACATATGTTGAATGAAGTAAAACTAAAATTAAATCGACACCCCTTTTCCCCAAAACAAAATAAAACCAAAACCAAGCAAAAGGAGTGCTCTTCCTTTTATAGTTTAGATGAGGACTTGAAAACTGAGAATTTGCATTTTTCTTCCCTTGGTAGAAACAGAAAGAATATGGGGTTTCAGTGTAGGAGGGTTGGGTTGTATTGTTGTGGTGGTGCAGAATAATTCAATGGTTTATTATTATTACTTATTTATTGAGACAAGAGTCTTGCTCCATAGTCCAGGCTGTTTCTGAACTCATTATGTAGCCCAGGCTTGTTTTGAACTCAAGGTAGTTCTTCTACCTCAGCCTCCTGCATGTTGGGATTACAGGTGTGTACCACCATGCCTGGCTTAGTTTGGTGTTTCTGAGCTGCTGTATGGCTTCAGTGTTCGCCCTTTCCAGGCACCTGAGAGGAGGCATTGGTCCTTCGAGGCACATAGGACTAGGACCGTGTGGCTGGGCCTGGACTGAGCCAGCAGGCTGAGGAGGTTCCTTGTGGTCTTGTGTCAATTGACTGCATGCTGTTTGGGGGCTGTTTTTACCTACTTTCCTTTAGAGGTGTTTTTAAGCGTAGAAACCTGAGCAGCCCTGTGGTTTCCAGCAGTCAGTGTTGAGGAGAGAGGAGCAGAGGCTGGGGAGCTGGCGCTGCATGGGGTCCTGGGGGCGCTTGGCCGTCTGTAGGAGCTGGCTGTTCCCCGGAGTGAGAGTTGAATCAAGTTGGACCATTTCCAGTGTGTGGCCCAAGGGTTCCTGCAGCTCTGCCTCCAATACTTCGTTAGTGTCCCCTCCCCTCCTCTCCCTCCTCCTTGGTGCTGGCGGAGTCCTACATTAGGCTTCTGACCATTCCAGGACTTTCCTTTCCCCTCATTGATTTTCTTTCCCTCTGCCCTGTCTGATGGCCAGCCTACCTCCCTTGGCCTTCCACCTGCCCTTAGACCTGTCAGGGGGCAGTGTGACCGGAGGGTGTCCCGCAGGTCATGGTTAGGAATAAGGTCCCGTGTTGTCATCTGGGTGACGAGAGTCTTTTGTTGGGAGCTGGCTCATCCTGCTGCCAGATGTTCTGGGCTTGTGCTCAGCACCTGCACAACAGAGTCCTCTTGAGCAAAGTGGGGCGACCAGCCAAGCCACTGCGAGAGGATCTCAGCAGGCTCCGAGAGCTCTCCAAGGCTTCGCTGTCACTGCTGAAGCCAGGAAGCTGTTTACAGTGGTGTTTAAGTGCCAGGCAATTTATTCAGCGCTCACTTCACACCACAAAGCTCACCTGCATGAGGGCAGTTCGGGAGCTGCAGTGTGCCATGGCATCCCTGGCAGACTTCAGTTCTCACCAGTTCTGTTGTGTGAACCCGGGGCCTTCACACCGAGGTCTATCCCCAACCCCTATTTTTGTTTGTTTGCTTTTTGATTTTGAGACAAGTTCTCACTAAGTCAACAAGTAGCCCAGAATGGGTTTGAACTTGTGATCTTCCTGCTTCAGACTTCCAGAATGGTGGGCTTTCTGTGTGTCTGATGACTTCCAAGGATTCAGTCTTTTGTGAGAAAAGAAGAGAGGAGATAAGGACAATGAGCGTTCCAAGTCTGAATTACAGCAGGTTTGGGGTTGGAGATTTAGCTCAGTGGTAGGGCGCCTGCCTCCCAGGTGCAAAGCTCTGGGTTCAGCCCTCGTCTCTAAACAATAAAAATCAAAACAAAAACAACAAAAAAGACGGGGGTCTTGCTAAGTTAAAGCAGGTTTTAGAACCATTAAAAAGAGTCCTATACATTGTGCCTACCAAAAAATAAAATTCTGGTGGGAAGAAGTGTTATTTCACACTCAAATTGTGGTTACTTTAAATAAGAGTTAAATAAGTTCTTTTGCTGTCAAGATTTTTTTCCCCCAAGTCAAGAACATGCCCAGTTCTTTAATTTTTCTGGAAGAGAATTAACAAAAGATCAAACTTCTCTGCATGCAGTTCACTAGAAATAAGTGTGAAGCACAGTGCCAGTTCTATCTTTATAGAGAATTTCAAATTAAACAAGCATCTTGATATCTCAACATATATCAAATACCCACAGGAGCCTGTTGCTGGGGATGCCGGGGACAAAAAGTCCAGGGAAGGATGGGTCTGAGAGAGATGTAGGGAGTGTGCGTGTGTGTGTGTGTGTGTGTGTGTGTGTGTGTGTGTGCGCACGTGTGCGTGTGTGTGTGTGAAGACTCATGTGAAACCGACAAACAAAACCTGCTGCCACACAATTTAAAGTGAAAATGAATTGCCTCCAGTGGCCACATGTCTGGGCAGCCAGTCCAGGGATACGTCCTGTTGCAGGACGAACAAAGCTGTTATTTGGAGTGGTCAGATTTGTCAGCATGAGGGCTGGAGATTGGCTTGCTTGCTTGAGTGTGGGGCTGGCATCCAGGAGAAGGGGACAAAGGGAGGATGGTCTGATAGGTTGAGGGAGTAAGCGGGGGTTGGCATCATTACTTGGTCAACTGTGGGTCCAGAAAGTTGCCCACTTGAGAAGGGAGGAGGGAGTTTCTAGGTCAAGGTCATGAACAGAAAGCCAAGTTTTATGCATGGGAATGGCTGAGAAATTAGTGTGGGAGGTTCAGTGTGAGAGCTGTCCACAGTGTGAGCTGTGGAGTGGAAACAAACAGAATGTTCATAGACATGAACATCTGAAAAACAAGGAATTCCATTGAAGCTCATGGACCTTTTGATTGTTTGACAAAATATTGCAAAATTATTCTCCTGAGAGTATATGTTTTGTGTGTGTGTGTGTGTGTGTGTGTGTGTGTGTGTGTGTGTGTGTGTGTGAGATTAATTAGTTTTCCCACCTAATGGTAGCTTGGAACAGCACGAGTCACTTTCTTGGAACCTTTCTTGTTGGTCGTTGAGGCCATAGGAAATAACAAAAGAAATTGGATTGGATCTGAAGGTTGTGTGTGGAGGGCTGCCTTGCTGTGAGTGTGGAATCAGGAAAGTGTTAAGGACATTAGTGGAAAGCTCTGATCACAGTGTGCTGGGCTCTTAACCCTGTGAGATGAGAAAGATCTAGGTCTTGAGAATTGTAGGCTGACAAGTGTTCATATACCACAGTTGGCTTCAGAATGTCACTTGAACTGAAACCATGAGCAGTTGTGATTCAGTATGCTAAAGACTACAAGGTGCCATTTCTTGTGCTTAGGTATTTTCAGGATGCAAAGTTAAATGGAGCTAGGAATATTGCGGGTGGGGTGGAGTGGGGGTGGGTAGTTTTATGTTATTGGGGACCGGACCTTGGAATAGAACAAAATTGGTGGCCTCGCAAAGCAACCCTGTCCTCCTGAAGTAGAGCAGCCTGCCTTTTAGGTCTTTGGGCCTAACAATTACCTTTGAACAGATATCCATATAGTCTGTAATTTGAGCACCATGCCATTTTGCATATCTACAAATTTTCATAGGAGCCTCCCTTTTAATTAGAAACAGACAAACTCCTTCTCTGAGACACTGCACGTACTATGTCTACGTAAAGCCATGGAACACACAGTCAGTGGAAAGAAAGGGTCTGCTCTTTGGCTTGGGTTAAACCTGGTAGATACAGACTGCCATCTCTCAGTTAGTACTGTTATTACTTGGGTTTCCTGCTGAGTTGCCTATCTCAGCTTTCTGAGTTTTCTTAGGGAACACGGTCTTTGTTGTCTCCTCCCCAGTCTGGCTTGACTGCTCAATTTTGTGTCCTTTCTTGAGCTACAGTTGGACCTTTGGGTCGCTCACAGCTGTCTTGATGCCATATTGGATGGGCTTTCCCTGTTACCCTTTTCACAGATCTTTGCCTTTGTTGTGGAATTGCTCCCCGGATGCCCCCCCGTCTTCTCTTGGTGCCCTGGGTCATTTACTACTGCCTTGATACCTCTTTACACCCAGTTTTCAGCTAACAGCACCTTCATTTTAAATTGCTAACCCACCACAAGATGAAGAATAGTGTTCTCAGAAAGTAGCTGTGCCATTGGGTGGTGTAGCTGTGCCATTATGACCCGAGTGTGTGTTTTCGTCCTTCCTCATTGTGGTTTCATGCTGGGGTTCTGCTGTTGGCCTGCACCATGTGTGACAACCGCCTGTGACCAAGTGCTGTTCTGTATCCACGTGGAACTCTGGCTAATTCCAATGTGAAGAAACCAACAGAAGGAAAAGTAAAACATAATTATGCGGGAAAATAGGCTTTTCTGACTCAATTAGCATATTTTACACTGTTTTGCTATTTCAGTGCAATATTTAATTTACAAATGGTTCCGGAATTTTTCAAACTGTTGCAAATTAGTTAGGGTGCAGTGTATTTTTAAGTACCTCAATATTTATATGTATTTGCCTGGTGTTTTCTACTCACAGGTAAAACGTGTGTGTATGTGTGTGTGTGTAGGGATTGAAGCCATGGCCTTTACACTGAACTACGTCTCCACAACTCATTTTAGTATCCATTTTGAGACAGGGTCTTGCTAAGTTGCCCAGGCTGGGCTGGAACTTGTGATCGTCCTGCCTCAGCCTCTCAGAGAGCTAGGATTACAAAAGGTTACCACCACACCCAGATGAACTATTTGTTAAAAGAGTTGTTTGGCCTTCTTTGAGGTGTTTTATATTTAGCCACTTACAGTGTTTGGAAGGTCTGTTGTGTGAATCATGCTGTTCAAATTAGAATTAAAACCATTTTAAGTACAGATATGGTATCTGTGACAGTCAAGTGTGCAGGCCAAACTCAGAACCTTTGGCTAGTTGCTTTCAGGTTTCATCCCGTTACTTTATTGCGCAGGGACTGTAGCACTTTGTTCCTGGTAGGTAAGAGCTATCATTTCTGATTTGGGTTGGATTTGAGTTCCTTTATGGGATGTCGTTAATCTTTACAAGGAGCAGGCTGGATTCTTTTTCTACATTATTATGAAATGTGCTGTGAAGCTTTTATAAATATGTATTATTTGTATTCCTGAATGTGCTTCTAAGGCTGTTTTTTGTTTTTTTTTTTGAGAAAGAGGAGCTTTTTATTGGAAGTTTTGATTGTGGTGGTCTGTAGTCTCCATAGCAACCAGGGGGTGGGGCACGACTCCTCCAGAAGCCTGTGGCAGTTGGGGTCACCGAGTGACACTGCTTTGCAGATTATACCAGTGAGCTGTGTTTGCATTTCAGGCCTCCCGAGACAGCATGATTTAGTTAGATGGAACGACATCAGGCCATGGGCACTGTTTTCTCCGATTTTGTAAAAATTGTAGAATTATATATACCATTAAATTTATCCATCATGATCCTTTGTAGATGCGCAGCTCGGTGGTGTAAGGTCGTTCACGGTGTTGTGCGACAGTCCCCGTCTCCAGCTCCACAATCTGTCCATCTTCTCTCCTCATGCTTTTTGTCTTTATTCGTTTGTGGTACTGGAGATTAAGCCCAGGCCCTTCACATTGAGCTACACTCCCAGATCATTTTTAGTTTGGATGTTGAGACGAGGTCTTTCTAAGTTGCAAAATTGTCCAGGCTGGGCTTGAACTTGTAATCTCCTTGCCTCAGCCTCTCAGACTGCTGGGATTCCAGGCTTGCATGACCTGGCCTGGCTAAAGTTTTCTACTCATTAAACACAATGCCTCATTCTTGCCTCTTTCCCTGAACTCCCTTTCCATTTTTGTCTTTCTGTGAATTTGACTTCTCTAGGGGTGAGGATTCCTTTCTTTAAAACTTTGCCTAGATTCCAAAGTCGTTTCCTTTTTCTGCCTCTCCTTTTCAATATTTTAAAACAGATCCCAATGATTTATGTCCCTACTTTTTTTTTTTTTTTTTCCTTTGAGAAAGGATCTAGCTTTGTGGTTCAGACTGATCTTGAAGTCACTATCTAGCCCAGGCTGATCTCCAACTCATGGCAGTAGTCCTGACTCAGCCTCTTGGAGGGCTGGGATTATAGGGTGTGCCACCTATTATGTGTTACTGAGGGATCGAACCTGGAGCCCCCTGCTTCCTAGGCAAGCGCTCTGATCATGGAGCCCCGCCTCTGCCCCTCAGTTCCACCTAAGTTCTCCCTAGCTTCTGCCTGGTCATGGTGACACTTTCATTCCATTGCAGTCTGTCATTTATGTGTTTATTTTCCTGCTAACTCCTGGATGGTGGTTCTGGGTTTCACTCCTTGCAGTCCTGGCACTGTGCCCTCATCTGCGGTAGGGCACACAGCTTGGCAGGGAGGTGAGCACATGGAACCCAGTCCCACAAGGCAGTCCCAAAGCAAGTGAATTCAAAATTCCAGTGAATTTTAAGTAAAGAAAAGAGCATGTTTAAACTAAGCAGGGTGAGTAGTATTGCCTTTGTGAAAAGTGTGGTGATCCTTTTATCCCATCACTGACAGACTAAGGCTTTGAATTAAAGTCAGCTTTGGTTCTGGGCCATGCTTTTAATTAGCAGCTTGATTTTATGGTCTGAGTATAACCCGGAACTCTCAGGCACACATGATTCTAGTCCTTCTTGAGGAATTGAATGACACGTTTCCCTCCGTGTCTGATTCCATTTTGGTACAGGATGAATCAGGAGATCATTGGAAACAGAAAGCGGATTGGGTGGGAGAAAGAGTTAATGAGAAGTGCTGAACAAGAGAGGCAGTGCGTGGCGGGTGGATTGTGTGCCAGCTTCCAGGGTGTGGTTTTGGTTGTGTTATTGTGGGTGGTAGAGGTTACACTGTGGATTCTCAGTGTGGCTATTCTGGATAGGGGAATGTCACTTGAACCGAGTCACCTGACCTGTCATTGTATGTCATTGCATTGATCTGTTCATCGGTCACAGGCGTTGTTTTCTGAAACATTCTGAGAATCTGCAGTGATCAAGGAGCATAATGCTCATCTCTTTCTGTTGTCCCTTTCCTTGGAATTACTGCGCACGACACATTTTCACATGGGAAGTTTTCTAAAATGAAATGCGAAGAGTCCTATTGGTGGGAGCTGAATTGCCTGTGCTGGCCTCAAACTTGTGATCCTTCTGCCTCAAGTCTCCCAGAGTCCTGGGATTATAGGCCTGCACCACTGGGCCCCAGGATGAGTGCTTTTCCTCAGTTTGACTTGTGTATGTTTTCCAATACCCATTTCTTTGCTTCCAGTATTTCTAGCAACACCAGCACTTCTCTTGCCAGTCTTAAAAGAGGAGATAAGAAAGAAATGGAAGGAAAGAAAGAAAGAAAGAGGAAGAGAACATTTATGGTGAAAGAAGAAGACAGAGAGACACCAACCTAGGGGACACGTCTTCTCTTCCTTTGTCAAAGGGGATGTTACCTATTGTGCAGGAATTTCTAGAAGTGTTACTTAAGGCCACGGTATCTTTGGGGAGTTTCTAAACCTGTTCTGGTTTGGACGTGTCCCAAAGTTGTCATCATTCTGCAGACACTTCTAAGGAGCCCATGTGTGGCAGGCATTGTTATTTTGAGTCCTGAAAACTCGACTTACACATTTCTTGGGTCAGCAGATGATATGTGAATTGTTCCCTCTATGCTATATTTTTGCCAGCCTTCTGTGTTTCTCTGTCAGGTTGCTGGCATGGTTTCACTTAGTCTCACTCCATAATTTCTCTTTGGCCTCATCTCAGCCCTTTCCTTTAGGGAACAGTGCTTAAACGTGCTTCTGTTGTGTGAATAGTGGCATATCCGAGTTTGGTTGGTTCTGTATTTGTGTTTTTTTTTTTTTTTGCGTGTTTGTAATAATTGCAGAAATATACAAGTTTTCAGTCAGACATCTTTCCCCCTGCCCAAATTAAATCACTGGCCTTATAGACTCTTTTATTGTTCTTATTTTCATAAAAGCATTTTTTTATAAGTAGGGGAAGTGAAATTTGTGATAATTCCTTGCACATTTGTTATTTTACAAGGACAAATGGATATATTTTGGTTACTTTAAAAAGTGAATTTATTGAATGATTGCAGTTTTGTTCCCTGCATCCCTTTTCCCATCGGAGCTGACTGTTACATAGAAACTTACAATTGCTGTTATTAAGAATGGTGCTGATTGGGCTTTGTTTTTTTAATTTTGCCTGTTTTGGGTAAGCACCATTGCTGTCTTACTAGCCACCCTCTTGGCAAATCCTTTTCCCACATTCGAATGTGGGTTTATAAGCCCCCTTAGCCACTTTATTCTGACCTACATCCCTGGGCCTTTTCTGTTTTATTTGAAGCAAGGTCTCTCAAAGATGCCCAAGCTGGGTTCTAGTTCGTCATTTTCCTGCCTCAGCCTCCTGCAGTGCTGAGATTCCAGGTATGCACCAACCATGGTTACAACACACAGAGTAATTTTGATGGGAGTCTCAAAATAGCAGCCTCGGAACTCTGTGGACCAGTTACTTCTGACAATAATGAGCTGTTCTACTTAGTAGAAGCTATCGGTTTCTCTTTCAGCTTATTCAGAAGTAGAATCCCGAGAAACAGGCTGTTCCATACTCATACAGGGGACACCACAGAGAGTTCCCTTCCTTCAGGGACCTTTGCAGACCTCTCTGGGCAGAAGGCAGGAGACAGGAGCTGCAGACAGAGGTTTCCTGGGATGCCATTGTCACAAGGAATCTCCACCAGTTTCTGATAACCCTGAAACAGGTTTCTTTGGGGGGCTTCTCAAATCCTTAGCAGTCGGCAGCTTTGGTGGTGTTGAAATAAGGCTCCAGAATTCTTAGACACTGAGGGCCGAAGTGTGTCTTACCTCCCTGAATTTGGGTGCTTTCGTGACATGTTAGATTTCCAAGATTGAGCTTTAGATGAGGTAGCTGACTTCTTAGTTTGTGTACAGCTGTCCTTGGCCCTGAATCACCGCAGCACAAGTGCACTGTGAGGATTCCAGGCCACAGGGAGAGGCCATGACTGTGTGCCTGGCTGTCTTCTGGCTGGAGATAGGATTGCATGAGTTTCTGGGTGACCTCAGCCCTGGCCAACCTGGAGGTTACTCAGGGCCAGGGAGTCTTCCTGTCTGCCAGGGTCCTTGTTACTGTGGAGCAGAGTTGAGGCAGCCATGCTGTGCCTGGACAGGTTTTGTGACTGACAGAGTGTCTGTGAGTTGATACAGGTACAAGAGGGAGTTGAGGTTCCTGAGTGCTGGAGTAGTTTGTCATTCAACAGAAGAACTTACAACAGCTCAGGCTTTGTCCCTCCCTGTGGGTGCCCTCAGGCTGTGCTCCTCATGTGACTCACCTGTACCTTGTTTTTGTGCCAAAGTCCCTGGAGCTCTTTTTGCTGTAGCTCATGGCTTCTAAGGAACAAGTTGGTGACTTAGCATGGCTCCCTGCAGGAAGGGACACCTGAGGTCAACCACAGGCTCCTCTTTTTGATAACAAACTGAAGAGAAATCCAAGTAAGGTGTTAGCATCATCTACAGGTGGTCCTTCTGTGTAAAGGTCTGTTTAGCCCAAGTCACAGAGCCCAGTGGTCTCAGTCCTGCTATGTTTTTTTTTTTTTTTTTTTTTTTTTTTTTTTTTTTTTTTTTTGGTCTTTCCAGAGATAGGATCTTGCTCTGTAGTCCAGGCTTGTCCTGAACTCACTTTGGAGTCTGGGCCGACCTTAAAATAATGGCAAAACTCCTGCCACAGCGTACTGAGTGCTGGGATTACAGGCATGTGCCACCATGCCCAGCTTACGTGGTGCTGGGGAATCTGGTCTTGAGCTTCCTAGGCAGGTACTTTAACCACTGAGCTTTTCCTCTAGCCCTCAGTTCTGCTGTGCTTGTGCTCTTGAGGGAGTTCTTTGGACATTAGGAACCTCATTATACCTGTTGATTGCAAAACCAGGAAGAGTTCTGAATGTGCTGGTAAAAAGAGCCACTTGGTCATGTAATAGCAGGGAAGTGAATCTGTGCCTGTTAGCCTAATGTGAATTCAGGGGCAGGCAGGAGGTTTGGGAGGAAGTAGAAGATTAGAGAGGCTTCCCAGCCTCCCAAGGTTTGTGTGCCTTGCATGGCAAATGCATTAGCACATGATGGTGGAGAGTTCTTTGAGCTCATCAGGAAGGCCTGCCTGTGGCTACAGGTTTAGAAGAAGTCTCTTGGTAGAAAGATCATAAATCTACAAAGAAGAGTTAGTCCTGAGCTCAGTCACCAGAAAATGCAGCCTTACCCTCGTATCTGGTACACTTGGATAGAATCCTTCTTAGTCATTTTGCTCTTTCAAGAATATTTTAAAGGTATTAAACTACATCTTGTACTATTTTAGACATAAAAGAAAGTGTGGCTTCAGAACATGGGCTTTGCCTAGGCCCATTAGGATTTCAGCACTGTACTTTATCAAAGAGGAAACCACTTTATTCTAAGGACAGCTATGGAATGGCTGCGTACAGAAATGGCTGTAAGCTTAGTATTATGTAAAAATCAACTCAAGATGGATTATGTTCTAAAAGTGTACAATGTCTAGAACAACTTGGGAGAAAAGATCTCTGACCTGGGATTAGAGTTCCTAGACTTGAGACCCAAAACACCAAATGATAAGTTGGACTTCATGAAAACTTTCTGGTGTGAAAGACATTGTTGAGAGAAGGAAAACCCAAGTTATATATATTTGGAGATCACATAACTGACAGAGGAACTGTTGTGTGTTCAGAACCAAAAGACTTAAAATTCAACAAGGAGAAGACAGGCAATCTGATGGAAAATGGGCAAAAGACTGAAAAATGTCATTTTTACCAAGAATATCTATAAATGGCAAATAAAAACGTGAAAGTGCTCATTGTTATTAGCCATTATAAAAATGAAAATTAAAATAAATATATACCTGTTAGAATTAGTAAAATGAAAAAAAAGTGTAGATAATGCCAAGTGTTGACAAAGGATATGGAGTAACCGGAATTCTCAACCATTACCAATGGAAATGCAGAATGGGAAAGCTGTTTGGGAAAAGCAATTTCTTACCCTTTCTGTTCTCCTGCTCGTAGGAATGTGCCCTAGAGAAATGAAAGCTTAGCTCATGTAAAAGCTGTGTTGTAGATTTGTACCCAGCAACTCTATTCATAGTGGCCCCAAGTTGGGAATAACCCAGGTGGTTTTTATGGGTTGTACCTGAAGAAACAAACAGTGGTACATCTGTATGTTGTAACACTGCTAATGAAAAATAAAAATGAGTCATCAATACCTGGAACCAGGTGAATGAGGACTCTCAAAGGCCTTATGCTGGATTAAAAAAAAAAACACAAAGTTCACAGATAGCCTGTTTCTTTATTAGTTCACACTCATGAAAAGGCAAGAAAGTTTTGGATCAATGATTTCTGGGGATATGGGGGTGAAATGATGCTGAGACTATAAGAGGTATAGGGTAAGATCCTTTTGGGGGGGTGGCAAAGCTATTATGTGTCCTGATGATGATGGTGGTAACAGCAATCTGTACATGTGTTAAAAGTCATGGAACGATCCCTTCTCCAAATATCCACTTTATTGTATAATAGAAGAAAAGAAAAATTAAAAGGAAAATCCTAGTAATTTCTTTTATGTATGCCAGACAGACAGACATGAGAGATTTCCTTGGTAGGCAAACCTGATTTCCTCTGCAATGGCTGTCCACATCCAGAAAGGTGACGGGCGGCAGAGGCTGGCCCGAGTGTCCAGTGTGAAGGATGGCAGGGAGGTGACATGTGTTTTCATAGTAATCACCGGGCACAGTGATATCTCCAAACTTGACTTCAGTTATTTCCCTAAAATCTCACCCATAGAGTTGCATGTAGAGTACAGCTCTCTTGCCCAGGAGAACAAAAGGGAATTGGATTTGGTTTTCAGAGCACATTTGAGGGTGCACTGGGACTAGGGAACAAAGACTTGACTTAAAATGATTATACAAAAGCCAGAGAATTGAAAATTTCATTTTCCAGTGTACTTTGTAGGGATTTAGCCACACTATTCAAAATGGAGGCTAATCAGAGTTGTACAATTAAATTACCATGCACCGCTTAGAAAATTAAAGGGTAAACTGGATAGTCTCTGTGATTTGAAGAAGGATTTATTTTGAGGCAATGCAAATGACTATTATTAGTCTTCATACTGCTAATAATATTTACACGGGATGCCAGAAGTATGTGGGTCTCCAGAATGGTAGCTGCCTGTGTTGATTTCAGAAACGGATTCAAAGCCGGAGCTTTCGAACAAGACATACCATGATCCCGGGACTTGTGAGTCTATTGCAGTTTGGGAGCATCAGGAAATGGGGGGGGGGGGGGGGGGGGGGGGGGGGGGTGGTTACTGATGCCAGAGGTAGCCGTCATTTCTTTGGCGGAGCTACAGATGCCTAATGTGAGCCCTTGTCGCAGTTCTGTATAGCAGTGCATGAGTCCTTGCCATCTTGAAATGTTCTGCTAGATGAGAAGGTGAAAAACTTGTATGGAATTAATGGAGCCTGGAACCTGATTCCAATTTTTGATTTTTTTTTTTTTTTGGTGCAGTTTGTATAGTTTTAAGATAATCCATAGTGTTTCAAGAATACAGCTATCTGGTCATTTGAGGAAAGGATTGTGTTCTTTTGGGGAGAAGGAAGAAGAATTGTTTGCTCTCAGAAAACCATCTTTCCACTAACCACAGTATCCTTGGAGCTGTTGGAATACGTACAACACATATGAACCGAGGTGTTTTTGCTGTAGTTGAATATTGGGAAATTCTGCATACAATTATTCTTGTCCTTTTGTCCCCCCCAAGATAACCACATACAAAAGTGTGTCTGTACTTCCAGTTGAATATTATCTTGCTTATTTGTTCTCAGTATCTTCAGTAGAATATAATTTACATACAAGCTCACCAAGAAGAGATGATAAGAGCCTGCAGCCACCTTCCCACCCAGAGAGCCCATGGGATAATCTACTCTTAGACACCTTTACCATAGACTTCAGGACCCCAGAGCTCTGGGGTGTAAATGTCTGTTGCTGAAACCACCCAGTTTGTGGTATTCTGTTGTGCAAAGTAACCCATAGCAAGACTCCTTCTAGCTTGTGGAAAAATACAGCTTTCTCTTTGGCAGTGAGCATGGCTGGATCTGCCTTGGCAACTACCTCATAGAGACAGACAGGAGCGCAGCTCCCCGTGCCCTCCGCTGTGGCATGGCCCAGGCTCCTGGCTTCAGGATTCCTCCTGTCTGCATACTTTCTTCACTTCTTATTTTTCCTCTTTCTTTCTCTTCTCTCACTTCTTACTTTCCATGTTCTGTTATCTTTCAGCATTATATTATTACTCAGATGCAGTGTTTAACAAATCTTTCATTTCTAATTCTACAAAGAGAAATTTCTTTTGTCCATGAAAAGAAAAACAGGTAATTAATAAAGCCTCCCCTCAGACAGGTCAGTTGAAAGCTCAGTCTTTGGAGGTGGATAAGACAGAGCCAATGAAGATTGGAGGCAGGCTATTATGATTACCTTAAGAAACATCCAAACACTCACATGAAAGAATTCAAAGGAAGTAGAGACCATGTATTAGTTTGGGTTCTTTAAAAAGGCAGAATTCACAGAAATTATAGCAAAAAAAGGATTTATTCAGAAGGCTTACAAATCCGAGGATAGAGATAGTCCAAGATGGCGGCCTGCACTTGTGAACAGGCATTAAGTGGAGAATGGAGTGAATCTGTGATGAAGATCTGTGGTATGTAGCATGTTGGTGTCAGTGGACAGTTGCGAAGGTGAGAGCTTTCCCAGAGGATGAAGCTATAACAATCTTTCTTCTTCCTTCCTGTTGTACCGTTGGCAATCCAGTTGGACCTCCCACATCTGGTTGGGTGCTCTTCCCTCATTTGCTGGCCCACAATCACTCACACTCTAATCCAGACTGGTTCTCAATTCCCAACTAGGCGTGGCTCCCAAACCCTAATTCGGGTGTGGTTCCTGATCCCTTCAAATCAACATAATCTCTCCAACTGTCACAGCCCATACCCTACATGTCAGCTTAACAGTTGAGTTCTACCTTAAACACAACCATCTTGCTCCTCAGTAAATCTTCAGATTACTATTTCCTTTTATAAAAGAGAGGTACACGTTGACTTTTCTCCCTTCCAGAAAGATTAAGCTGTTTTATATATGAGAAATCCTGTAATAAGACTTGTCATATTATTAATTAACAAGCACATATTCTGAGTCTGGAGGGAGCTCGATTGTGGAGAAGCACATCGAGTGTAATTTTGAATAGGGACGTTTCTCAGGCACTTTATTTAATTCTCTCTATTGACCCAACCAGTAGAAGGACTGAGCGTGTGGCAGGTTTGTTATGCCCTTCAATGGGAATTGCTGACTCTTAAATAATATAGCAGCTTGCCTCACATAATCAGTTATTTAAGTCTTCCCATAAAGAACAGCATTTGCAATTGGTTTGGTAGTGGAGAGGGTGCAGACTTTGTGATTTGAAGGGCCCAAACCTTGAACCTGTGCTTTAAACAACCCCAAAACTGAGAGCAAACTCTTTAAGCCTCGCTGTCCTGTCTGAACAGTGAGGGTGATGTGACTTCGTGTCTCAGATTGGTAGTAGGGATGGAAAGAAATTCCACATATTGTCATGGTCCTGGCCAGAGAGCAAGTGTGACTTCATTTCTTTCCACTTATCATAACTTTCTATAGGGCCATAACTTCCTTTGATGTGAAACACTTCAGTGATTTTCCCAGGAAAAAAAATCAAAGGGAAGAAATTTTCCAAAAATAAGCACTTTTTTTCCCCAACCATTTTGAAGTGGTGTTTTCACTCTAGTTTTCTCTTGATTTATTGTCTTCCTTGGAAAAGAAGTGGCCATAATTCTCCAGTCCACCAGTTCAGTTTTCATTTATAACATGGGGCAGGATATTCAAGAGTATCTCATAAAGTGATTTGAAGCATTTTGAAGAAAAACTAGATAAAAGTGAGTCATTAATTAATTTTTAAGAGTCAGCAGCTGCACAGCGGAGTCAGGCATCTAGTTTGATGGGACAGGAAAACAAGTTCAGTGAATTTACATTACCTCACACGTATGACAGCATCTTATGGTAACGAGGACCATTCATCACAGCTCGGGGGTGTCAGCTTTGATCTCCGTCTCCGCGTCATCACTGTCGCTGTCTGAACGCCATTTTAGTTCCTATGGTTTGTGTGCTACAAAAGACAAAACAACAACAAACAAAACTTCTTGATGTACTGTCGGCACCTACTTGTGTCCCAGGGGGTTCCTGAGGACACCCAGATGCGAGCTTTCTACCTTTGTGGGCAGCGTTTGCTTTCCCCAAGGTCGAAGTCCAATAAAGCACAGACCCACACTGTGTGTTTGAGATAGGCTGGTTATCTCTGGGGTTTTCTGGGGGACCTGGAGAATGCACCATTGTTACAGTGTTCACTTTTAGACTCCAGTTTTATTGTACAGAATGAGCAAAAGTAATGCTTTTGCATGCATGAAGAAAGTAAGTGCTACTAGGATTTGGAGAAAGGTAGCTTCCATTAATTTTTAGTGCTGTGTTCTTACCCCAGGAGGACTGGGAACCTGATGATATTGATTTAGGAACTTCTATATTTTTTCATTCATATATTTATTACTGTGCGTCAAAATTCTGAGGCACATGGGTGAAAAGTGTCTTTCTGTGCACATGAGTAATGAATCTGTTTGTGTGTATAGACATTTATGTCTCTGATTCATCTTTGTGGACTACTTTGGATGTTTTGACATGGAAGTTAGACATTAGACATGGTAAGTTCATTTATACCCTAGGACTTTTGCATTGGCTCTGTCTTCTGCCAGGACTACCACTTCTCCAAGTAAATGAACATGTTATTCTCACTTTGAGACTCTGCTAAAATGTCACTTTTTCATAGATGTTGAGGAATTGTGTACAAGTTCAGTCTGCTTCATCCAGCAGATTTCTAAAAGGACGCAGAGACCAGAAATTTTAGTAGTTTCTCATTGTGGATTTCTCAGCATCCAGACTGGTTACTACAGACAGATTAGGTAGATTTCTTGGACTAAGAAGTTATATTATGACTCATGGCATGCCTAATTGAGTCACCAGGTTAGAAGGCTGCTGACAAAAGGGAAATGTTATTTGGCTGCTCCAGTCATGACACAGATGACATGCTGGGTATCGGCTAAACCTCTGCACTTAGATGTTAGTTGTCTTACCTGGAGATGAAGGCTGGGCTTTTCTAAGTGGGAGCAATCACACACATGTCCTACAGGGTGCCAAAATCAGTATATAAAAAGATACACAGTGTAGCTGTGATTTAAGATTTTCATCACGGGATGATTTAAGAAAACATGTCCAAAGGAGACTGAAGCAGGAAGATTGCCATGAGTTCAAGGCCATCCTGGGCTACAGAGTGAGATGCTGTCTCAAAAACTAAGCCAACTCAACCCAAACCAAACCAAAAACAACCCAAAACCTGCCCAGAAGGACTTCTTAGGTAGGTGGGAAAAAAATGTCAAAGAACTCTGACCTCCAGTCACAGAATATAGGAGAATAATACGCATGAATGTTCTGGCTGATGCCTCCCACAGCCCTCTGAACTTGCTGCTTGTAGGTTCCTCTCCTGGTGGCATCCAGAGTTTGAGAGACCCACATGTGACAGGACCAGTATGTGCTGAAGTGTTGACATAAATCTTACCTATCCAGTTTTTAGTGTAATTTTGGAAAAGCTTCTGATGGTGATGTGTCATGCTGCCATTTTGAGCTGTGTTCCCCTGTGATGAGGATGACACTGCTTTGTTGTGTTCTTTGAGTTACTCATCGATCTCAGGAACTGAACACAGAGTCAAGTCGATCACGTTTTGGTTCAGATCTAGTGCTTTTGTTCTCTTTGTCGTCACTGGAGGTCTCTGTGCAATTCCTTGTGAATTTAATACAACTTAAAACCAGATCTCTGCTGTCACCTTGATACATAAATGGGTGTTTTTCTTAAGGAGGTTTCCACAGGAATCGACTCTGATATTTTTCATTCTCTGTGTTTGACAGTCAGTGGGGCCACAGAATTGGGCTACTGCTGATGTGTACATTTGCATTTCAGCTTCTAGCGATGGGGTCTCGTGAATCTTGCTTAAGTAGTTCAATCTCTGCTCTGTGGGCATCTCTGCTCGAGGCTGCCTGAAGCCATCAGCCACAGCCGAGCGTGGGTCTAGTTACGTGACGACAGCCTTGGCAAACTAATACATTTTGTGATATACACTTTTCTATTCAATTCTTTTATAGAAATAGAAATACTAACCAGGATCCATGGATGGATTTTATGACCCACTGAAGATTACAGTCCACTGTTTAAAAAATAGAGATCCCCCTGGTCCGGTGGCTATTGACCATGCCTGGAAACTCTGACTTGGAGGAACGTGCTATTTATTTAAGTAGTTGCTCCGAGAAACCTCTTGCAGGACTTCTTACGTTTGCACGGGCCCTGATGGCCTGTGGTCTTCACTTCCCATGGTCACACCCTCTGTCATATGTTCCCCTGGAGTGAAGGCTGGATTTTCTGACTTACCGAAAGTGGTGCCGTGTAATTTTAACATGTGATTATAAAAAGACTGTGGCTTCTGTTTTGGGTGCCTGCTTTCCCTTTTTCTTGAATCTTAAACTTCAGGAAAGTCCACTTTCTTACTGAGGCACTGTGGGAGGGGCACGTAATTGAAGAAGATCATGTGATCAGGGAAGGGATCTTCAGTCAGCCTCCAGCACAGGCTGGCCCACAGCTCTGTGAGTGGGCCTGGAGCCGGCTATATTTTCTATCCTGGAGATGACAGCAGTCTACTGACTGACTGCAATCTCATTAGAGACCGTGAGCCAGAACAAACTGAGCTGCTCACAGACAGTTGGCTGTCAGGCCCATGGGAAGCAGTGAATGTTGGTTGTTGGAGCCCCTAAATTTTGGGGTCGTTTGTTACACCATTAGAGATGAGTGAAGTCATGACCGGAACCTCCTAGGAACAAATCCTCCTTCTGGAAGAGAAAGTGTCTTGGGGAAGCAGACAATATGCTGGATTAGCACCAGAGAAACAGTAAATGAGGAAGCTCCTCAGTCATGTCAGCCACAGCTAGAACAGTGACACTTGTCCATGAAAGTAATTCTGTCTCTTGCATCTGTACCAGAAGCCACGATTCCCTGCCAACCTGGTTACAGATACCTTAACTGCCTGCAAATTTAGAGTCTGTTTAGTTCTTATTTCCGGTTTTGTCCATGTGTGATAAAACTTCACTTGGAATCAAAAGGATGCTTTAATAGGAATAAAGATATTCAGTGTCCTAGGAGCAGTTGCATTGAGTTGTCCTTTTTCTGACAATGAGAAGATAAAGTCATTGTGGCTTCCCACAGCCGCCCCAAGGGATGGTTCCCCTGGGTTAGTATGAACCAGATCTCTGGGCAGGCCAGCGGACTAAGTCCCTTGGGGACGAGGACAGAGCTCACTCTCAGGGCGGCAATTCTGCCCCTGGCAGAGGTCTATAAAGATTAGAACTGGTGGAAATGACAGGACAAGCATTTTAGAAGGGACCATTTCCTCACTTAACAAGCCATAGGCAAGCTGTGGGCCCTGTGTGGATAGATATTTAATTTATCAATAGAGAAGTAGACATTGTCTGTTGTTCCTGGCATTTGCAAGGCACACATGTGTTGGGGTGCACTTTGTACATGTATGAGATTATAAAGTTCACCCTTGGTCCCTGTGCTATGACTGCACAACACCAAGAGGTTCATGGGAGCAACAGGTAGACACAACCTCCTGAGAGGGAGTGGTTGGGGAAATCCTCGGCTTGAGGCTCACAAGCTAGGCCTTGGCTGGTGGCCAGTGTTCTTAGCCAACAGGTACAGTGAGCTCGTCACTGGGGCTCTGTCAGACACTACACTAGTGACTTCAGGAGGGTGTTTAACACATTCGTGCTGCTCAGGTTTGGGATGAAAAAAATGGAGCTGTACAAAAGGGCTTGGGTGACTTGTTCAGTGAGTGACAGAGCCGGGTCTTAGTTGGAGTTGCAGGAGCGCAGAGGCAGTGCTGTGGTGAGGGGCCTTCTCTGTGAGTCGTTCTGGTCCACGTGAGCCACCGTCTTAATGCCAGCTGTGTTCTCTGACTACTCCCTGGGACACTCTCCCATCTGGCGAGACCAAACTTGCCATTTCCTTCCCTGGGTTTGCAGGTCTGACCAGCCTCGTGTGGTCCGCCCCTGGTTGTGGCTTCCGGTTGTGCTCACCACCCATCTGCAGCCCAGCTTGCTGGTTGGATGCCTGTGGCATTACGTTTTTCCTGCTGTCTGTTCTTGGCCCTGTTTCAGCCCATCATCCAGCCTTGTTCAGAACCTTCTCTCTGCCCACCACAGCGATGGACATTGCTGTTGTCTTGCTGTTCCGATAAAGCTCAGTTAGCTTATTCTCCAGTTTGAGCACTGTATAAACATAAGTTTTGCTGAGGAAGGTCATGCGTCTTGGCTTCCTTGGGGGCTCACCATCTGTTCTCAGCACGTTCCTGTATGTGTCTGTTCCCTCTATGATTAAGTAGGCCAAGCTGAGCTTACTGTTCTCCGGGTAATTAGGAAATTCTAGCATTTCTGGGCCTCCCAGGGTTCCTGATATACGTGTTGTCCATATCTGGGTACTCGTAGGCCTAAATGTCTTGTTACTAACAGCAAACATTTATGTAAGACCCAGGACATGTCTGGCAGAGTTTTAGGTATTTCACACTAAGTCTCAAGCAGGGTGGGGAATGTTTTTGTTCCTGTTAAGATGGGGAAGCTGAGAACCAGCTTGAGAAACTTGCTGAAGATCACAGTTTTAATTTCTAGACAGTCCAGGTCTGAAGAGCTGAGATCAGAAGAGCCAGTGGTGATGTTACAGTGTCAGCCAGTGTGTGTTACTCAGGTGTGCAGCTAGCTGCAGGAGGCCTGCGTACAGTAGGGAGGGCAACTTGCTCTACTCAACCAAGCAATTCACGTGTTAGTATCATCCAGAAACAGCCAGAGTAGTGTTGGACCAGGGCTCTGGACACCGTGACTGAACCAAGTTGATAGCAAACATGAACTCTCACAGTGTGTTCTGACTTTTTTTTTTTCTGGTGGCAAATGGAGGCTGATTTTGTGTGTGTGTGTGTGTGTGTGTGTGTGTGTGTGTGTGTGTGTGTGTTTGTATTTGTCAGCTGAATGCCCTTGCTTTTCAAAGAACTGTAAATGCTGGGATGGAAAACTTCTGTCATAAACTGTTGTATTTCAGATCTAAATCCCAGGGATCATGTAATCCATAGGAAGTCTTGTAAGTGGTGCCTCTTCACTCTTCAGAGGATGTCTTGTTTGCGTAGTTGTCTGAAAGGGTCTACACTGTGGATTTGTCCAACCAGCCATCATGCGGTGGTAGCCTCTTGCTCTAATAGCAATGTCTGGTACATTTTTTTGTAAATGATAGTTAAAGTATTACATCATTTTGCCAATTGAAAATAGTAAGAAACAACCAAAATAGTTTTGTGTTATATTTTAATTATCCCTGTACCTCTCACTTAAGAACCTGATGGCTTTTTTTCTCTCCTGTTCAAGACAAATATGAGTTTGGGAATAAAACTAAAACACAACAGGTGATGATGTGATGATTCTAATTTAGTACATTTAGTGGATTCTTACTAACTGTACTGACATGTGCATTTGAAACTGTAATGATTTTAATAAGTTTCAACTTTATTTTTTATTATTTAAAAATGATAAGATGATGAAACACTATATGAATATATAAAGTAGAAGTGATAGTTTTTTTTATTTCTCTCTTCAAACTCATGTCTTAGAAATAACTGATGAAAAGATGTGGTTTTTAGGAGGAGAATATTTTCCTTCTTCCCTCCCTCCCTCTCTTCCTTCCTTCCTTCTTTCTTTCTCTTTCTTCCATTTTCCCCCTTCGTTTTGTTTCATTGAATTTGGGGATTGAACATACGGCCTTTACACTGAGCTACATCCCCAGCCATTTTTGTGTTTGTTTTATATTTTGAGATGGTTCTCTCTCTCTCTCTCTCTCTCTCTCTCGCTCTCTCTTTTCTTTCTAACTTTCCTTCTTTCTTTCTTTATTTCTATCTTTCTTATTTCTACTCATTGGTGTAGCCCAGGCTGGCCTTGGACTCAGGACAATCTGCCTGCTGCAGGCTCCCAAGTGCGCTACCACCTCTAGCTTCTTTGATGCTGGGGAGTCAAACTCAGCACCTTGCACTTTCAAGGCGAGCGCTTTATCCACTGTGCCATTCCTCCAGCCTGAGATGGGTCTGGATAAATTGCTAAGCTTCCCGGCCTTGGCTTGAACTTGCCGTCCTCCTTCCTCAGCCTTCCAGGATGCTCGAGTTAGAGGCATGAGCCACCACTCTCTGCTGATATTATTCTGGTTTAATTTTTCATTAAAGTATTTAAGACATCTAAAGTAGTAAGACATCTGAATGAGAAAAGTAGCCCCGTACCTCACACCTGGCTCTGGGATTCGGGCGGTGCCCTCTAGTGACGCTGGGAAACTCCATGACCTACTTTCTCCTCATCGCTGCAGGGCAGGGTGGATGGTTACTAACTTTATTTATCCATATCAGATACTTGCTTATCCAGGTTGTTCCGCTTGTGGCGAGGACTCACTTGATTTTAGTTCTTTTCTCCATGGCTTTGGAGCTCTATTGGACTAGGCATCCTCCACAAATGTAGGGAGAAGTGGCTGTGATGATACCGCCCAGCTGTATGGGCTTTGGGTCCCCTGGGAACTGAGGTCAGTGTTTTCTTTAGTGTAGTTCTTCCAGGGTGCCCAGAGGGCTTCACGTCTGCTCACTGCAGCCCAGACACAGCCGCACCTGGTTATCTTTCTGAATCCCAGAAAATCTACCCCGTCTTCTCTTCTGCAATTAGGCTATATCATGCTTACCTAGTAGTAGTTTAAATCTCAGTTTCTGGGTTGGAAGGAGAGCTCAGAGGTTGGAGTGCTCACCTAGCAAGCACAAGGCTCTGGGTTTGATTCTCTAGCACCACTTAAACTGAGCGTGATGGTGCATGCCTATGATCCCAGTACTGAGGAGGCTAAGGCGGGAGGATTGCTGAGTTTGAGACTAGCATGGGCTACACAGTGAGTTCTGGACAAGCTGGACTATAGAGCAAGATACTGTCTCAAAGGAAAACGAATCTCAGCTTCCGGGCTCTATAGTTAACTACAGGAAAAGATAGCTACAGCGTAAGTTTCTTTTTTGACAGGGTCTTACTCTGTAGTCCAAGCTGGTCCTGAACTCACTCTGTATCCCAGGCTGGCTTTGGAGTCATGGCAGTTCTCCTGCCTCAGCCTCCTGAGTGCTGAGATTACAGACATGCAACACCATGCCCAGCTTTATGTGGTGCTGAGGAATCAAACTTACGGCTGTATGCTTGCTAGGAAAGCACTTCAACTGATGTGCCATTCCTCCAGCCCGAATTTCTGGATTTTTGTGCTTACCTCTCATCTGTTAATCTGTATTGTTTCTGGCTGAATGTCCCTGTTCCTCCTCATCCTGTTGCTTGACAGTTGCTTAGTTGTGTTTTACAGAGAGGTCGATAATGGTCTATGAGGCTCCTTACGGTCCCCATTCTATTCTCCAGTAGGAGGGGATTACTCTGGCCTAACCTCAGCCTTCGGAGCCTGTTCCTTTTCTTACCACTAAGGAACTAGCATAGTTTGCTTATGTCTCAGCCCCTAAAGTTAGCCCATGCATTATAAGCACTTTTAAAACATTCTGGGCTGGGGAGGTGAAATGATTTTCACTGTTGACATCTTAGTGAAAATAAATAATTTTCATTAGTTACAAATGGTCTCTTCAGAGGTCCTTGTGCCAGCCCTTTTCTTCCAACTGTGGGCCAACTCCAGCGCTCCAATAAATCCTTTTGGTAGATGGCATTAAAAAGTGCTGTGACAAGTGTAGTTATAGCAGATAGATTGAGCTCATGTATTTTATCTACATAATCTGATTGTAATTTATGTGTCTTCAGCCCAGATAAAGAGAAGCCATTTCTTATTACCAGATCTTTCTTTTTGTCAACATGATGTGATTGGGATATTGACTTTAACCGAAGGGTGGTAATTAATCATAGCAGCTCACGGGAAGATCATTTATTGCTCTGTATAGCCAAGTGACTGTTGGTAGAGCTGTGAGTTGATCAAGGTAGTAGACCCAAGTGGCTAGTCACTCCTGGAAGACAATGGATGGGGTGATGGATGTATTAGCCAAATTCACTCTTAAAAAATCACTTCGCCTTCTTAGCAGGTGGATTTGCAAATAGAAAAATAACGAGTCACCATCAGTGGAAAAGAAAATCTGTTAGTTTGCGAAGTCGAGTTGGGCTATTTGAATGTCACCATGGAAGATAAACTACTGAGAAAGAGCCGCTGGAAATGTTTAACTCTGGATTAATTTTGTCAAGTTCAAAGAGGGCAGTTATGCTCTTAGTCATTCAGATGTTTGATAGCCTGGGAAGAAGAGATTTGTTCTGGGTACTGGTACACAGATTGGATAGTCAGATTTTTAAAAATTCTAATTTACAGTTAAATAGTGTGCTGACATCTTTTTCACAAACATCCTGTGTCCTCCTTTTTTCCCTTCAAAGCAAAGCAAGTCTGCAGTCAGGAAGTGTCATAGCTATGTGATATTAGCCTCAGTCATGGACCATTCTAAAGAAGGTTCATCTGGGAAGGAATAAAGTCAGACAGAGGTAAGTGTCAGTGATTGTGAGTTGTGCGGTCCTTCAGTCATTTCTTTCAGTGGCTTTCTTTATTAGAACAGATCGCCAGTGCACCGCCTTATTAAATGTTGAGCGTATCAAGTGGTATGGACTGTTGCTGTTTGATTCTTTCATTGCTTTGGGAGAGAGGGCTGGCGTGTTATTCTCCTCAGAATGGGCACCCATTCGGAAGCAAAGTGCATTGACTGTGGTTGTGAGACGGGGAAGCCATTGGGATGGTCATCCTGTGTCAGCCAGTTCTCAGCTCCTGGCATTGTACCAGCCCTTGTATCTTGTTCCGTCTTGGGAGTTTCCTCTTTGGTCTTCTGTGTGCCTGCTGGAGAGGCCTTGTTGTGGCTAAATTTGTGTCATTGGGTTGAAGAGCAGCCAGCTTATTAAATTAATATCTATGCTTAAGACTGGTTACCAGGTGGTCTTTCAAAACTGGAGATTCCAGCTGGGGAGGATCTTCAGACATTTGGCAATATCTGGAAATAACTTACGGCATCACAAGTGGGGGGTGTGATGGACATTAGTAGGGAGAATCCTGGGATGCTGCTGAATGTGACAATGTGCAGTTTGGTCCCTCCTTAGCAAAGAGTTACCTTGGTCTTTACTAATTGTTTTTAGCTAATTTCAGCTATTTTGTTCTTTACTTTAGCTTTTTTTGGTCTTTACTGATTGTTTTTGGCTAATTTATCTTCAGTTTCTCATTGTGATAGTCTCCTTCTTTACCACTGAAATGATTATTATGGAAGTAAGAGGCCATTGCAAAGTTCTAAAATGAGTTATTATTTCAACATTAGCATAGAGTGAAGCCATATTCCTTTATACTAACATAGTATAGGAAGTCATTAGGGTAAGTCTGTAGGCTGCCTAGCTGGCTGATGAAACCGATACATGTTAGTTTCTGTGGTTTTATGCTGTTATATTTCCTTTTATTGTTTGTGTTAGTCATCTTTGCATCACTATAACATAATAACCAAGACAATTAACTTAGAAGGAGAAAAGGATTGTTAGAGCTCTTGGTTCTGGAGATTCTAGTCCACGATCAAGTGGCCCATTGCTTTAGGCCCCTGGGAAGGGTGGCACCTCATGGCAGGAGTACATGCCAGGGAGAACTGCTCATCTAATGATCCAGGAAACAAAGAGGAAGAGGTGCAGTCTCAGTAGCCCTTTAGAGGGCTTGCTCCAAGTGTCCTAAGACCTCCCACTAGGCTGTCCCTCAGAAAGGCTTCTCTGTCGCCCACCAGGGCCAAGCCTTTATTTACCACATGGGCCTTTGAGAGTTACATGCACATCCATGTTAGGGCATTGCTCACACATGGTCCAGTGTGAATTGATGGGTAGACTTTTTTCTGGGCCAGGCATCTTCCATCCTGTGGCCTGACATTGTCTTAAGGCCCTGACCGTCTCTCCATTCACGTGACACATGAGAATCGAATTGTTGGGAGAAAGCACAGCTACATATCCTATTGGCAAGTGCCAGTGCTATGGCCCAACATGGGTGCAGTTGACCCAGAAAGCATGTGTGCAGCCGATGGGACTGAAGATCTGTAAACAGGCCCAGCCATAGAATGTGTTAGTGGATATTGGTCACTGAACAAATAGGAAAGAAGTCCCTTCATTGGAGTGATAAAGATGTAAGTCACTGTTTGTGCAGGCAGGCAGAAGGGTTCCCTCTTACCTTCAGGAGAGTCAGCCTTTTATTCTGGCTGGGATGTTAGCTGTGTGGTCAGGGTTTGTCCACCAAAGAAATCAGTCTTCTTTACTCAGTCTGTGAATTCATATGTTTATCACCTTCAAAAATTCTCAGGCACAATGCGGTACTGCTGGGCCAAGTACCTGGGCATCTGTGCCCCTTAAGTTGACATATGAAATTGAACATCACAACCTTTGAATTTGAGGGTCTTTTCCCACACTTTCCAGACATTTGGGCATCCTTTTCTGTGTAATTCTGAAGTGTCTTCTTGCCTGATTTTCTTCTTTCTTTTTCCTACTGATTTATAAGAACTCTTCATTCCTCCCGCATTAGTTACACATTATAGTGTGGTTTGCTAGTTTACAGTGCAAGCTTGTGTGGCATGAGAGCACCAGCTAGCAATTCAGTAGAGCATTTATATCTAAATCCTTTAAGAGCAGGGTGCTTCTGCTCCAGTTTCCCCAGCATGCTTATGTTTTATACCCAGCAGTAGTGGCCGAGCAGACACTTCATTAGTACGCTGAAGTGAATGTGCTGTGGTGCGAGTAAGGACTGCAAATTGCCTGTTTACCTCACATTCTTCTTGATGGTGACTTTCAGCCTTGTCTTGGTCTTAGAGGTCCTAGTGTTACTGTACCAGTCATCCTTGGATACTTGTCCCATTTACTGTAGCAGTTGCAGTCCCTCCTCATAGTCTCCTCCATCAAGTCACCTCAACTTTTAGTTTAAGGAGGAAGTCTATATTTATTGGAGTATTTGTTAATACGCAACATGCCTTTTAATATGTGCTAATTTCAAAGTTAGGATTATTATTATTTTTATAGTTACATGGCTTTCAACATTCTCTCTCCAAGTTAGTCTTCCTAAGCCTTGTTATTTTCAGAACACTATTTGCAAAACAAGGAGCTTTTCAGGAACACAAAGATAATATGGCTGCAGAAACTCATGTTTCTTCTAGTTTGTGGCATGTTGTTTTCATTTTCATACTTTATAGTAAATGAAAGCTTCTAATGGTAGCTACTCAGCTGACTTTATCCAATTTTTATGGTTTTCATGTCTCTAGGAAGAAATCTTTTCTTTCTCCACATGTATGGTGTAAATGTATTTTCCATTATTGTTATCCAAGAGCTATGTGGTTTTTCTTTTCACACTGTGGTCCTTAGTTCAGTTGGACTTGGCTTTTGTGCAGAGCATGTGGTGGAAAACTCCCTCTTCTTTTCTTCATATGGGTAAGCAATTGTCTCTGCACCATTTATCAAAAATCTTTTCTCTCCCCACTGACTTGCAGTGCCAGCAGTAAACAGTCATGTAAGTTTTTCTGGCTTTTCTACTCAGACCTTTGGCATTACTGTAGTATTACAACTTTTGCTATAGGTATGGGAATTCGTTATTGTTCTTTAAGAATTTTAGCTATTCTTGACATACTGTACTTTCATATACATTTTAAAATTGGCTTATCTAGTTCTACAGAAATGGACTAGAATTCGGCTTGGAATGCCATTGCCTAAATCATTTGAGGAAAATTGATATCCTTGTAATATTGAGTTTTTCAATCCAGAGCATAGTATTTTTTACTTACATCTTTGATGTCTCTCTGTAAGTCTTTTAGTTTTCTGAAAATCTTTTATGTTTTAACGTCAAATGAATACATTAATAGTGAATGTGTTTTAAAGCTAATGTAAATGTAGAATCTTTGAAAATTTACATTTTTCAAAAATATGTTTGTATAAATTAAATATTCCACGAATATTTTTGTATAAATTGTGACACTTCAAGGACATTTTGTGCTAGGGTGTGTGCCATGTTACTACCTGTTGTTATTAGGGATGCTTTAGCATGGGGAGGGAGGATTGCTAATCTTTGTTCTTGACTCAATTCCTACACACAATACAAATTACATATGCATTTTTAATTTTAAGCAGGCAAACAATACAGCAGTAATCCGGCAATTCCTACCATTGTACAACATGTCTTGTAGCTATGACCATATTTTCTATCCTTCTTAGCCATTTGTTATTGTTTCCTTCCCTTTTTTTCCCTTCATTTTTGGCTTCTTTTTATGCCTTTTTTTCCTGTTACAGTTCGTGGCAAGTATTAACCAAGGATTGTTGTATTAAAGCATTTCCTGATTTGATGATTTATAAGCAATACCTAACCCTCCACTTCCCATCCTTCTAATAACTACTTCTTCAGGGAAACACTATGATGGGGGATTGCTGAACATTTTTATGAAAGGCCAGAGGGCACCTATTTTAGGCTCTGCAGCTCATCTGGTCTCTGTTGTAGCTATGCAGTTCACTGACACAGCACTAGAGCAGCCATAAACAACACACCAACGAACAAGGATGACCTTGTGCCAGTAAACTTCGTTTATGGGTGCTAAAATTTGAATTTCATGTCCTTTTCATACCACATTAAAACAATGATCCCTCCCCCCAGCCATTTAAAAATATAAATGACATTCTTAGCTCCTGGGCCCCACAAATACAAGAAAGTGGAAAGCCTTTAGCTCAGGGATCTCCAAGGCCTCCGGCCATGAAACTGTAGGGATTGGTGGCTTGGTTAGGTTGCCAGGGGTAGCAGGAGGTAAGGAAGCAAAGCTCCGCCTCCTCTCAGTACCTCCCTGCCAGGTTCTAATGTTGCTGCTGATTGACAGGAGGTGGAGCTCTGCTTCCTGCTCTCTCTGCTGCTGTAGAGCGATCTGCCAACAGCCTACTGTGTAACAAGTACCATCCTCCTTCCTTGGGGTGGTGGTCTTCAACTACAGTTCCTAGTGTCAAAAAGGTTCTGGACCACCGTGTTAGCTCACAGCTGTACTTTGCCAAGATCGCTGCCTGGCATCATGCATAAACCTCTCGCCTAAGAGCTACTCCATGAATTTGTTGGAGACCGATGTATGTTTAGTGGCGTCTTCTTGACCCTCATGATCCTAATTTGTATCTTTATAACACCCAGATATGGATGCAGTTTAATAATAGACCATCTTTCTATGTCATTTGGGAAGTGAATCAAGTCAAAGTGGATCTGAGTTGAGTGAATGAATGAAATATATCAGATTTGTATTGATAAGCATAAACCATCAAAGGCTAATTTCTTTTAAGTTACACTTCATCTGGTATTTCAGTAATCACGTTCACCCTCAGAGGTGATCAGATCAACTTGCCCCACTGTCTCTCACTTTATTCTAAGTGAGAGAGGTGGGATTTGGCAAGGGTAAGTGATTGACTGAAATCACAAAAACTAGACAGATGCAAAGCATTCCTGCAGCTGGTTTAGCCCAGTGGCATTCCTGCTGTCTTGCATTACCTTTGCTGCATCCCCATAGACAGACAGTTTGAGTTTCCCTAAGAAGTCAAGCTGGTAGTGCAGCCTTCTGGACTACCAATTAAGTGTTTGTTTTTCTCATGACAGTCTCACCTGTGTCTGGGTGATGGCCATGTGTGGTTAGAGGGATCCAGTTTGACTGTCTTCTACATAGTGTTTTAAATAGTAGAACACTTTGGAGAAACTATTTTCTTAATAAGTACTTATTGAATACTGCGTGTGGGGGGAGACAGCTTGTTGCTAGAAGTGAGTACCAGTACAATATCATCTACTGGCAGGAGTTTTGAATGTAGTGAAGTAGCCTGGGGTTACTTAAATAATAAAAAAAGATAAAGTTGATCAGGGAGTCACTGCTTGAAGTAGCCTTGAAGTAGCTGATAGAAAAGTACCTAAGTATGTAGGGCATTGGCTCCCATGCTGGTAAACTTCCATCTGATAATCATGCTAAGTACTTCACGTGTTGAAAGGAGAGGATTACAAGTGACGCTCCCAGTCTAATTTTAGGTTAATTCTTGAAGCTGTAATTTTGAGATTCAGTAATTATCCAAGTTGGTAACACGAGTCGAATTTTTTCCAGTTTATTTTTTCCTCTAGCCTTAGGGATGGAGCTCAGGGTGTTGTGGATGCTACTCAAGCACTCTGCTATTAGTTACATCCCCTGCCCTTTAACAGTTTTATTTTGAGACATGGGCTTCTTCAGTTTCCTAGGCCTTGAACTTGTGATCCTCTTAACTCAGCCTCCTGAGTAGCTGGGATTACAGGTGTGCACCATTACACCTGGCTATTATTATTTTTTTCTCCCAGTTTTCTTTGTTAAAAGAACTTATTTTCTTGTGAACATACACACTTTTTTTGGTAGGCAGATAAGCTAACGTTGGACAGCGTTTTAACTCTCACATTCCCCAAAGAAAAAGCAATAATGATAATTCTATGTGCTTGTCTTTTTTACTGTCCTATGAGACCCTCCTCCAAGGTTGCAGTAGGTTTGTCTCTTTCTCTCAGGCTCAGGAGGTGACTCTTACGCTGCTACCTTCATGCAGGTGCAAGGGGGGGGGGGGGGCTACATTAGTCCTATGGGTAGGTTACTAATACCTGATGGTTTCTGGCCCTGCTCCCTGTTCCACAGGAGATTTCCTTGTTTCCTGGGTTGATTTCTGACATGAGTATTTGGAGTATAAATGTAATTTTGATGGTTTCAGCATATTTTCTATGTGTACATGGTAGGGTTGGCTGGCCTTGCAGGCCAGTTACTAAGTGTGTGTCAGGGAATTCTGCAACTGGTTAAGGGTCCCTGGGAACAAGCCCAGTGGAGCTGGGTGCCCTTTACAACTCTAATGAGAAAACCAAACTTACAAACGAGTGATGTTCATGAACTGTTCCTGCTCATGACTGCACTATGGAGGAGCCATTTCTGTGGCCCTGACTTATCTACCTGCTGAACGCGTTGCTAATTGTGGCCTGTCTGCTGTTCTGCCAGTGCCTTCCATAGGCCGTGAGGGATCCCCTGAGACATGTGGGAAGGAGGACAGGGAGAACGAGACGAATACCATCATTGTATATTCTCCCTTCCTGTGCAATCTGACTTCTTCTGTTGTGGTCAGACAGATAAGTTCCTGTCTGGCCTTTCTGTGTAGCTATGCTTATATTACTGCTTATAAAATTACCCTCAAATAGGACTGAATTAGTTATCCATTTTATTCATAAAGATAATACAAAAAAGAGAAAATTTTGGTGAGAAGGTGGTTATTCAAAGAGGCTTGTTTCTTTCTCCATTGGTGCCGTCGGAGGCTGGTTTTAAGTCTCGGTGATTCAGTGTGTTGAGGGTACTGAAATCCAAAAGTTGCCAAGAGTGTATGATTGTCAGGCAAGTTAATTTGAGGTTGCGTTTGGAATAAATGTCCAAATAAGGTCCTGTTTTACTATGCTGTCTTTATTCCCTTTTGAAAAAAAAAAATCTCAGATTAGCTGATCTTCCCTGGGTGGAAGGAATAATGGTAGCAAACTAAGTAGGAAATTTATTCCTCTCCATTCATCTGGGATGAATTGTTTGTTCCACATAAGTTGATTAATTACTGCTTCTGAGGCTGACATAATAGTTTTTGTTTTGCTAAGCAACTATAAATCTCATCTAATATGGTCTTAGTGTTAACAGGAAGAAAACCATAAGTTAATATCTGTTACATTTCATTGCTTAAAAATAATTGTTAGTAGTAAAGCTTCATTTTCACAAACATAATTTGATCTGGTATAATTGATAGAAGAAAATTTAGGGAATTTGTCCAGGCTCTGTTTACAGCTGACTTTTTTCAAGAACTGCCACACGCAATAATCCGAAAATGAATTCTGTTTATGTAATAAAGCAGGCAGAATTTATAGTCAACACTCAAAATGAATTACTGACAGCGCCAGAGCAACATATTCCTTTACATAGTCTAGCCCTTTTGCAAGATTTTTTATTGAAATAGTTTGAGATATACTGTTGTCACACTTTGGTTTTATTTGTTTTAAGAATCACAGAGGACAAAACCTTCAGGGCTTTCTTATTCAGAATTTCCTGGTATTGAGAAGAAAGCAAGGGAAAGAGAGTCAGGTATACATTCGTGTAGACTTCCTTTCATTATTATTAGTGCTTACAAATTAACGCAAGTATTGTTTAAGGTACTGTGACTGCTTGGCTTTTCTGAAACTGGGCGGGGAAAGGCATGCCATAATATCTATTGTTTCAGAACCATCTTTTCTTAATAACATCCTGAGTTCCGGTTTTCAATCATTATGCCACCATTTTGGAATGTTCCTCTCACGATACCTTTTGTCTCGTGACAGTGAAAATCAAGACAGACATTTCTCCCCATGGTATAATCACAAGTCCTCTTGTTTATCATGGTCATGAATTTCACCTAGGTTCTACTAAGGATCTAGGGTCAAAGGTCAGTGTCACTGCCATCATTAGAGCTGTGAGCTTCTCAGCTGCTCAGTGTACCGAGTAAATATTTATTCTCTTAATAGATAACTAATTAATGGTAACTGACTCCTATAGCATTCCTACCTAGGCAGATACAGTGAATGGGATAATAAAATTTGAAGATGAATTTAAACTATAACTGAGTTTATTTCTAAAATATTTTTAGTTCCTGAATAGAAGGGGGTAAAGTCTTACTAGTGGACAAGCAGCAATGTGGCTGTAGTCTGTACAGGGGCTTTGGAAGAAAGGAGACAGGCTGAGGTTATAGCCAAGAGTATTTGGGTTGAATTAAGAAGGCATTTTCTGTAGTTCCAAGCACTTTGGAGACTGAGGCAGGAGGATTGCAAGTTTGAGTATGGCTTGGGCAACTTAGTGAGGCTTTGTCTCAAAAAAGGGGGTAGAGGAAGGAGTCTGGGGATGGAACTCGGTGCAAAGGCCCTGGGTTCAATTCCTAGTACCACCACTAACTACCCTCATGCAAGTGAAGCTGGTCACATAGATCATGAAAGGACAGTGCTGTTGTTTTTCTGCCTGTGTTTGAGTATTCCATACTGTCCGACTTGGAGTTGTCTGCCTATGACCGAGACCTTATGAAGGTCTGTTAAAATATCTGCTGCTTTCCTCGTCCTTACTGCCTTGTTCTTTGTGATCTGTGAAGGTGCTAGTACACATACCCACACTAAGTTAAGTATCTTGCCCTCGCCCACTCTCTGGCCTGACTTTTATAAAAGTCTTCTAAGTGAGTGATGACCTTCCTTGTTGATAGCATAGAATCACTCCATTACAGTCCAGTTTCAACACCCTCAGGAAGGGGCATAGTGAGGATTCTTAGGAGAAAGGGGGAGGCCACTGCTTAACTGATGGGGATCCTATTTCAAGAAATTTTAATTTATACGAAGTACATGGCTCACTTGGAAACCGTGACACCACCTGTTCCCAGGTCCTGCCGCATTGCCTGAGTGGAACTGTGTCAGTAGTAGCTGATAGATGAGATCTGTAGCTGTGGTCAGGCCTGGCCGCTGTGGGCCATTTAGGCCCTCCATCTCGCTCTGTCTGGACCCAGATCAGTGGTTTCCCGGGTTGAGGGTGGGGTGTAAATGTCCCTTGTCTGCTTTTCCTCCTTTGTTTCATGAGTCCCAGTGTTCTTCATTTTTCACTTGAAGGGTTGGAGGACCCCTCGGCCACCCAGCCTTTCTCTGGCATCTCCTTCTGATGCCTGTAGAGTGCTGGTAGCCATCCCACGCTACTCTGTGTGCAGCATTCCTCACACCAGCTACGCTCGCTTCCCAACATTTTGTGAATGAATCTGTGTTCCTTAGGGCAGCTTCCTAAACTCCCTTCTGTTGGGAGCTGTCACTGCCCTGCCTCAGTTTCCTCAGTGTTCAGGATTACCTCCTTCCTTTGCAAAGTGACCTGATAACATGCGTGTTCTAACTGAGCTCCTTGAACATACAGCTTGTGTCATAATGCTCTGTGTTTCCCCTCCAGGTGCCTGGACTTCAGTGTGACACAAAAGTGACATTCCTCATGTGTGTTTTCAGCAGATGCACTAGTGGGTGGCTAGTGTGTTTGTCACCTCTCTATTTTCGTAATATTAAGCACCCAAGAATAAGCGGAGGGTTGGGTAGGAGGAAGGGTAGTAACAATAATCAAGATGTAATATGTATACTTACTAATTCTCTGTGATAAATGTGATTAATATGTATCACAAACATATAGTAATAACATTATAGTTAGACATCCCTCAAGGAATGTAAGTAACCTTCTTGGAGTTTATAACTAAAGGCAGACAAGTCTGAGGCTCTATCTACGTTCTTAAAAATACATTTGTTACTCTCAGAGCATCTAGAGAACATCTGCTCTGAGATGGTAAGGAGAATGTTTGAACGTGAGCAACAATCACCCTCTCTCATAGAGCATCTAGGGGTTCAGGATCAAGGATCAGCGTACCCCCATCTTGTCTGATGGAGCATTGGGCCGATCCTCTGAGGCACAGTGTGTGCCACGAGGGAGAGAGAATTCGGCTCACGCCAGGCGGCGGGGGGCTGAGGTGGCCCTTGAGAGTCTGTGTCAGGAGGCAGAACAGAGGCAGGCCACCTGAGGCAGAAGTCATTGGGCCCAGCAGGGAGGTTGACGAAGGCTGGGCGGCTCTTTGGAGGCTGGAGTTGAAAACTGAGATGCAGTGATGTGAGAGCAGGAGCCCCTAATCTCTGTTGCTCTTGGTTACTCACTATGAACATAATATGCCTGTTTAATCTCTTAGCATCTGTTTTGCTAAATGGGGCGGAAAATAAGCAATTTGTTGGTATTTTGGTTTGGTTTGTTTTATGGTGCTGAAGATTAAACCCAGAGTTGTTACACTGTACTACACCCCCAGCCCATTTTTTATTTTGAGACAAGATCTCATTAAGTTGCCCAGGTTGGGATTGAACTTGTGATCCTCCTGCCTCAGCCTCCCAGGGTGCTGGGGTTACAGGCCTTTGCCTCCAGATTTGGCACACAGGATTTTTGGGAACCCTAAGAGAGAGATTGAAAGTGCCCGTCATGATGTTTGGCATGTGGCTATACTTAGTGTATGTTTTTCCAATCAATTTTAGTGTGTCTGAGGCAAAGGTGATAAAGGGCTTCCCTTTTGTGTGGGGTGTGGGGAACAGTGATTGGATACTCTGCTCAGTGCTGGATAAACAGTGGTGAGTAAGGCCAATTGTGGAGTTTCCAAGGAAACTGCAGCCCGGCAACTTCTAACCGGCCCACATTTTAGGGCCGTCACGTTTTCTGTCCAGTGTTTTTTTTCTCTTTTTGGTGTGATGGAGCTCTGTGAGACTCTGGTGATTTTTCAAAGCTTAAGATGATTCATTGAATGTAATGACTCTGTGAAAGTTCTTAGAGATTCTACACATACACATACACATATACAGTCACACACTGTTTTGTATTCAACTTTAGGTGAAGGCTGCGGTCATAGATGCCAATTTGAGAACATTTACGTTGAAGGATGTAATCTGTGGTCAGACAGACTTCATACATGGGCCTGTCTGGGACTAGGGAATTGGCCTGTAGGGCTTGTGGTTAAGTAAATTCTTAGCAATTTAAACATGATAACCCAAGTGACCAAGAATCTGGGTGTGAGCTCGAGTCAATGCAAAGGGTGATTTTGGGGTCTCTGTGTCTCTTTGAAGGGTGCTCATCACATGAGTGGCGGCATCACCCTCATGGTCAGGGGCCTGGAGCAAGATTGGGGTAGGAGCTGAAAGCACAGAGCTTGTGGACCTGTTCCCTGGAAAGTGGTTATAGAATCCAGGAGACTGTGTGTCTCCAGATTGTCCTGGTTTCTAGTTGTTTTCTGAAGCAGATCTGCCAGTCCTTGGTTTGGTCCAGCTCTGTTGTGCAGGAGGGCCTGGTTGTGCGTGTGTGGGCAACAGACGACTGACTCCAGACCCCGCCTGCCAGTCTTATCAGGATAGCCTCAGCCAGCTTTCAAGCAATAGTCGGGCTATTGATGGATATTGGAAATGCCCATCAGCCCGTGGAGCACGGAGTGTAGGTATGTGTTGTTTGAGGTTGGAGGAGACAGTGGCAAGCATGTACATTTATGTAAATACTGTCCTCAGATGTTTAAGTGTCAAAGTGACCTTTAACCCAGTTGCCTTTAGGGTGTGTTCAAGGTGCTTATATTTCTCAAGCAGGTAACACTCTGTAAAACTAGAACTAATTTGCCTCTGCTTGCACGAGGATCTCACTGACTATGCTAAGGCCCCACTGGATGTGTAAATTTTTGGTGAAACTGGGGATCAAGCCCAGGGACTTCACTCTGAGCTACATCCTCAGCCCATTTCTTAAAATTTTGACCTTGAAACAGGGTCTCACTAAGGTGTATACTGTTACTAAGCTGATCTGAAGGACATAGGCCCAGAGAGGCTAGATGGGTTTCCTAGTGTCACCTGGCCGGTGTTGGTGGAAGCCGGGATTCTAGCTCAAGCAAAACCATGTAGAACCTGCCATTTCTTGGGTTGGGTGGCCTTCTCTATCTCAGGTTCTTTATTGTGCACACTTGAAGGTACATCTTGTAAGAATTTTCTGGTGATTGGTTCCTTTTTCTGGGAGTGTTTTGGTTCTTTTTCTTTTGTTCTTTCTCTTTTTTTGAGACGAGGTCTTGCTCTGTAGTCCAGGTTGGTCCTGAACTCACTGCATAGCCCAGGCTGACCCAAACTCATAGCAGTCCTCCTGCTTCAGTCTCCCAAACACTGAGATTATAGGCATGTGCCATCATATCCAGTTTATGTGGTGCTGGGGAATCGAACCCAAGGTTTTGTGCTTTCTAGGTAAGCACTATAATTGCTGAGCCATGGCCCCAGCCCTTGTTTTTTCTTTTTGTCTACTGAATCTTTAGAATAGTAATAATAAGATCATGGATTAATCAGAGCTCTCCAGAGAAGTACAACCAGTGGGATGCATGTGTGTGTTATGTGTGTGTGTATCCAGAGAAGTACTTATGTATGCTGGTAGCTGTGGCAGCTTTGGTGGATAGTGTGTCCGAAGGGGGAGGCTGGGAAGCTGGAGATTCCAGGAAGCGAGGCAGTTTGAGGCCCACGCACACTGCTGTGGGAGTCTCTTTTACTCAGCTACGTCAGGCTTTTATATCAGTCGGGTCTCCAAATGATTGAATGAGGCCCTTTCACACTGTGGAGTGCAGTCTGCTTTACTAGAAGTGCAAAAATTTAACGTTAGCCTTCTTCAAAAACACTCTCAGCGTAATATCCAAAATAATTTGGCTACATATCGGGACACCATGGCAAAGCCACGTGAACATAAGTGAACTCTCAGAGACACCATGGAAGCTTTCTGCAGTAGACTGACTCATGTAGTCAGCTCTGTGCAGAAGGCATGGTAATGTTTTTTTTTTTTTTTCAAACCTACTGCTTTCTTTTTAAAACATATACCTAAAGAAGTCCTTGGGAGAAATTTGAATGGAAGTTCTTTGGCTCTGGCAGAGAAGGTAACTTTACAGCCAGAGTAAGCCAAGTAAGAAGGAGAAAGGAACCAGAGAGAATAAAGCCGTAACGAGCAAGTCTTTTTTTTTCTTTTTTTCCCATTGAACTTGGAGCCCTGGACATGTGTGATATATCAATTCAGACTTGACAGTCTCTCTGCAGACAGAGATAATAAAAGACCTAAAGGAGATTTTTCCTAGTGGAAAGAGGGAGGAAAAAAGTGGCTGGCTTTTTGGAAAAGAATTCTTTAAAAGCAGGAAAATGTTTAAAGCAGTAGCAGAGATGTCTATAAAAGTGAGACATCAGCTGCTAGAGAAGAATGAAATTTTGCTGGGTAAAAAAAGTCTCCATCTAGTGAACAATGGTAAGGTTTTAAATTTTTTTTCCAGTAGTCTCAAAAGTCAGTTGTTGTCCCGGCTTTGAATGAAATAGCCCAGATTACACTTGAGGATGTCAGTGGTAAAACAACCCCCGCCCCCCATTTCATATGGCCCAAGACAGGTGAGTATTTCAGAAGTCTGATCCAGTAGGATACTGGCGAGAGTTGGGAGAAATGGGAATTTTTAGATAAATGTGGAAAATGACTTTGGTAAATTCTAGATGTTAATCTTAAAGAAATATGGTTATCAAAATTAACAACCCAGTCCTGTTGGCAGCATTTTGCCTAATCCCTCATGTGCTCTTTCTTGAAGTATTTTTGCTACTAGTTAAAAGCCTGAGCCAGGCAGGGGGCTGTGCAGCTGGAGGGTGGATAGTTCCTGTTGGCTCTGTGCTGCTTCAAACTTTGGTTAGGGATCCATTCCAGAACCCTCTATCTTGCAGGTTGTGGGAAGAGGTTGCATTTAAGGAGGACCAAGAGTTTACAGCAATGTCGAGGTCTGGGAGCCACCGGCTCTTATCCTCTGGAGATACTCCTGGGAGTGTGGGCGTGCCCTTCGGTGGACAGATCTTCCAGCTTACGGGTTTCCCTTGTAAGAAGAACATGGAAAACAGTCTTGGCACTAGGGGACTAAACAGTGTAGCACCTCGCTGACCCACCACTCTCATCTCATGGGTGACTGTGGCCCACTACTACCCGCTGGCTCATGTCCACGCTAGCTCTGTGACCCTGAGAGTGCCTGGTGCCCGTTTCTCCTCCTGCATTACAAGACAGGGCTGGGCTTTGTGGTTCTACAAGTGAGGCTGCCAGTGACTCCATGTGACTGACAAGGTGGGAATTTCCCATCCTTCCTGCAAGGGCTTCCCTCTTTTCCTGAGCTGCAGTGTGGGGGTGGGCCTGCTGTGCCCATGCACTGGCAGGATGATAGGACCCAAGGCAGAGTTCCTGATACATCTTGTGTACCAGAAATGCCAGTCATACTGGATTATCTGCCTGGAGCGGGGCGGGGGTGTGGGGGTGGGGGGTGGGTGGGGAGAGAACCAGCGCACACAGGAGAGCGTTCTGTGATGTTTGTACTCCAGGATTGGAGTGCTTTGTCTCAGCAGCTGAGCAGTGACAGGTGTACAGTGGTCATTGTAACAGCAAGACATTTCTGAGTCTGTCCTTCTGTGATAACTGCTAGCCTTTTTGGTCCATTGCTTGGCCCAAAACCTTGATGGCATCTTGAGGTTCAGCTTCTCTTGGTGTCATACCAGTAAACCTCATTGGATCTGCTGTCATAGTTTTAAAGATTAATTCATAAAATCACAGATCGACTGCAACTGTATATTTTTTATATTTTTATGGGGTTCCCATGTGACGTTTTGACAGTGGAGCCACTGTAGAAAGATTAGATCAAGCTGATTGATGTGTTGCACTCTTTACCACGTTTGCTTATCACTTTTGTGTGTGTGTGTGGTGAGGTGGTTAAAAATGCACTCAGTGATTCTGAAACACAGTGTGTTCTTATTAACTGCGGTAACCGTGCAGTGGGACAGATGATTAAAACATATCCCTTCTTTTTCTAACTGAAACTTTGTACCCTTTGATCAGCACCTCCTCCCCACCCATACCTTTGGGTAACCATCTTCCTGCTCTGTTTCTGTGAGAGGGACATTTCAATTTTTATTTTATTTTTTTTTTTTAATTCTTCCCGGCTCTAGGGATTAAAACCATGGCATAGCCTACCTTAGGTATGGCTGCACCGCTGAATTCCAGCTCCATCTTGGAGATCAGATTTAAATTCAGAGTTCAAGTGTTTCTCCCCTGTGTGGCCACATCTGCTGTGGGTTTGGTGGCTTTGTCACTGGGCTTCCTGCTTCCACTCCTGCGGGGGGGAGTGGAGGAGGGCAGTGCGGGGAGGACACTCCTTTGGAACCTTACTGCATCCTACTCGTGCCTCCTGTGGGCCTTCCCCTTTCTCAGATAACTGTGGAAATGTTTACAGTGCTCCATCACAGCTCCGCAGAGAGCCAGGAGAGTGGCCGCAGTGATCAGTGCTGACAGTGGCAGGTGTTGGTGAGAAAGTGGAGCCTCGCCCCTCTGTGTCCCTGCTGGGGGAGCAGGGCAGCCCCTGCTGCTGCTCCTCATGAAGGGCAGGCCAGAACAACTCCCAGCCCTAAATCTGCTCGAAGATACTTTCCTGGAAATAGATGTGCACTCAGGTCTGTAGACAGGTAAAGTCACTAGAATGAATCCACTCTCAGTAAGGTGGTGTGACACTTAGGTGACACAGGAATAAACTTACTTTGCGAGAAGCAGAGTCCTTGAGCATCTGGTTGACCCAGATTGGAAAAATGGTGTGTAGGAATCTGGTTTGAAGTTTGAGCGCTGTCACCGGCTCGAGGTTTCTCTGTCTCGTTTCTAGTGCTCTATTGTGTAACACACAGAAGACAGTTTCGTTTTGGGTGTGGAAGAAATCAGGACCATGAGAATTACAGAACAATCTCTAGTCCAAATTTAAAAGAGGTGAAAAAACCTGTGTATAAGCACTTATAGTGATGTGAGCATGGTTTATTACCTATTGCCTGTTGATCCTGTTTTCATAAAAAACACCAGCCTGCCGCTGGAGTGGGGAGTGTGTCTGTGCACAGCGCATCCTGCCGTGCCTATGGCTGGAGTGTTACTCTGAGTCCAACCAGAGAGGGGCATTTTGCTGTTACTTGACAAGTGATCAATTTCGTAAGAATGAGATATTACAAATCCATGCTAAAAATAAGTTGGATTCCTGCAGCAGTAATGTTAGGAACTGCTTTTCCATAAGATATACTCTATTTTCATGCCAGATTGCGCCTGTTTCCGACTGTGACCGTGAGGACAAAGTTAGCATTAGTATTCAAGCTAGGGAGAGACAAATAAGAGATGAGAAGCCTGTGCTATCTGGAAGGGATTTCTACTCTAATTATAATTTTTTTCAAGTTAATGAAGTAGTGCTGTATAATTTTATGGCTTTGACTATAATTTTATACATATGACCTCGTGTACAGATTTACTCAAAGTTAATTTGGGACTGTGAGAAATTGTGAGCCTGTAATGAAAACATTAGTTTAAAGCATCTTAACATATGTTATTCTGGAAGAAGACTTAGCATGCTGTGTAAACATTTGAATGCATTAAAGAGGAAGTGATTGATTGTGTTACCAAAGACTTCATCACATTTTATAAGCCTGGTACCATACCACCTGAATAAAAAAGGCTAGGAAATTTATATATTTTTTTCTCACTTAACTCTTGCAAATGCCCCGTGACATCCATAGTTGTTATTAAAAGTCATGTCCCATGGCAAGCTAGTTTCAGTAAAAACTCCAGTACTGTTTTCATTCACAAAACAGAAGAAAAGCCTAAGCAGTGTGCAGAATATTAGGTAGCAGAGACCTCCTTTTCAAGGGCATGAATAAATAATTACTGACCAAAGTTCAATGATCATACCATAAATAGTGGATATTCTGATGGTAGAGATTATTCTAAGATATATAGAACTTGACTTTCTTCTTCCCCTTGTGTCACTGAAGCTTCTTTGTTGCCTGATTCCACCATTATTAATAGTGTTTGTTAAAACCCAGACTGAGTGGTGCAGGTCTATAATTCTTGCACTCTGGGAAGCTGAGGTGGTAGGATTGTAAATTCATGCCCAGCAAGGGCAGTTTTTCAAAATTGTGTCTCAAAATCAAAACTAGAAAGTCTGCTGGGGATATAGTTCACTGCAAAGACCCTCCAGTACTGAAAAAAAGCCCTACTTTTTAGACCAAAATGATAGCATTCTTTTATTTGTAGTCATACAAAGATATTTTTATACAACTCACAGCATCTTGAAAGGTTGAATCACGACTTTCCCTTCGACAATCTAAACATGTTAGGTACTAAACGTGTATGTGTATAATTTTTTTATGCCAGTCTTCATCAGTTATGTCTTCATCTGAATTACATTTAGGATTCAAGATGAGAATACTTTTATCTATCTATTTGAACACCAGCAGTACATTGTGTGGGCCAGTGCACAGAGTGGGAACTTTTTCATACACTCGAAGCATTTCGGACTCTCCCCTCCTTATTTATAGAAACAGTTTAATTTGAGCCTGTTATGAAAACTTAATGCAGATTCTCCTTTTAAAAAGTCTCCATGGCAAAAATCTCCATGGTCATCTTAATAGCAGGTGTAAGCACTTCCATGTATAATTCAAGATCTATTGTTGCCTCCTCTTTCTATAGCTAAGTCAATGTTTAAAAATCTTTATCTGGCAAGTCAGATGCCGCCTAGCACCTTGTTGTAAAGGTCCAGGTCTCCTGTGAGACAGGTGGCCTCCCACTGGCTTGATTTTTCTTACTTCTTTTCTTCCAGAGAACCCCTTACAGGATGTTAAAGGGAGATAAAAATACATAGTCCAGTACACAAAGAATTAAAGAGAGCAGCGTAGAAGGCACATTGCAAAATGTATGTGGCAGCCTGAGAGCCAACGGAGGTTTGGTGACTGTTGGGTTATTATAGGGGTGGCCATGGCCTGGGCCAGTCTGTGGGCTGCAGCATATGATTTCTGGGACTCTTTGAAGGCTTATGTCTCTGAGTGCCGGATGGGTGGGCGTCCCGTGTGGGTCAGAGTCACGTGGTTTAGTGGGATCTTCAGAGCTGGAAAACTTTACGGCCTCTGTGCCTGCTGCCCCATCCACTTCAGAGGTACCACCAGGGTGCAGGAAGCCGGTGTTTATTCCCCAGACTGATTTCTGAAGAAGCTGCCCAACTTTCTGGGGAGCCCACTGGTGTAATGTCTGGAGTTGGGGAGCCACCCAGTATCCACTCTGAGTTAAAATCCTGTACTGAACACAGGTGTCTCCTGCAGGTTCTCTTGAGTTTCAGATTTAAGACCCTGGCCAGCCAGAGACTCCAGGAAAGCTTGTGTGAGAGGACAGGGTATAGGTGAAGAAGAAACAAAGTGGTTCCCAGGAATCTGAGAGGCCTTGGGGATAGGAGGGGGTAATAGCCCAACTTATCATAATGAGAGGATTTGAAAATGGTCATAGCGGAAAGGAGCAACCAGAGAGAGCAAGGAGCAACTGTGGCAATCTAAAACAGGGACCCACAAGGTAAGTTCAGGTTTGTGGAAAGGTGAGCTGAAGAAATTGCTCAGACAGACAATAAAAATCACATGTGAATTACAGCAGATGGGACCATGACTGCCACCCCTTCTCCATTGCCTGGAGTGTGTTCTTTGTGCTTTAGGATGATCTAAAATGTGAGTTGGGGGCATAGCTCAGTGGTGGGAATGATTGCCTGGTGTGCACAGGCCCTGGGTTCCATCTCCCAGCGCAGCATAATGTATTAGCCAGCCTGCCTGTGGTCCCAGCACTCGGGAGGCTGAGGCAGGAGGATTGCTGTGAGTTGAAGGGCAACCTGGACTAAATAGTGAGTTCAGGACTGGCTCCGGAGTGCAGAGTGAGGTCCTGTCTCAACAATAAATAGGTAAGTAAATAAAAAAATTTCCCCTTGAAGTCTCATGTGCTTGGAAGGTAATTGGATTTTGGGGTGCTGTCCTCATCCGTGAGTAAATCCCTTGGTAAGTTTATACTTGCATGTACTGTTAGGATTGAGGGCTTGACCTGGGAGGGTGTCTTCTGCTCCCTGCCTCCTCCCTTCCCTGCTTTCCGGCTGCTGTGAGCTGCACAGCTGTCTGCCGCCACGCACACCACCAGCACCTGAGCGCCATGACCACTGTGAGCACCGTGCCCTTCTGACCTGGAGCCATCCAATCAAGGACTGAGACCTGGAGCCAGCGTAAACCGCTTTTAAGTTGTTGAATATTTTATCTCAGTGATGGAAAAGTGACTTGCTGGTGTTCCAGTGAGCACAGCCTCTCTCTGCATCGTACCTCTTCTGTCCATCTTCCAAACAATTGGGAAGGTGTGATGCAGCCGAGCTTCTGTCTTCACTGGAGACCCGAGCCAGAGTTGGGGAGTGGGCAGTGACCCAGGACAGGTCTTGTTTGCAGTCTGCCGATGTGGGCAGCAAAAAGGCTGTATCCCAGCAGCCCAGAATCTACAGAAGTGATGTCCTTAAGAAAGGGCGTATCATTGACTCTGCAGTGACTTCTCTTGATGGGGTTTGAAATCCAGCATTAGTGGCATTTTCCAAATTGTGAAAAGTTGTTCCATCTTCTATCTGTTGCATCAGACTCCTTAATAAAGCTGTTGTGGGGTTTGGAACCAACTCAAAACGTCCTCACTAAAAGTTTCTGTGTGTTTTCTTGGTTTGAACCTCAAGGTCCTGGTTACTTCCATCAGTATAATGTGGATTATTCCCCTAAATAGGGCATTAAAGGAAAAGAACTTGCACTTGGGTCTCTCTGTGTAGTCCAGGGTGGTCCTGAACTCACTCTGCAGCGCAAGGTGGCTTTGAACTCATAGCAATACTCCTGCCTCAGTCTCCTGAGTGCTAAGATAACAAGCATGTAACACACACCCAGCTTATGTGGTGCTGGGGAGTAAAACGGAGGGCCTTGAACTTGTAATTCCTGTGCTCTAACTGCTGGGCTATGCCCCAGCCTCAGAACTTGGACTTTTAAAAAGATGAATGCTTGCATAATGTAACCGAGTAGAATTTGGTTGGTTGAATCTCAATGAGAAGGTAGAAGAAGATTCTTATTACAGTATATGCTTCTTGGAAATTTCTAGAAGTTTTTCTGTTCAAATTAAAAACATGGAGCAGTAATTATCAAGTTGTGGATAAACTTTTCCCCACTTGAAATTGCAGTTTGACACCCCAATTACTTCCTTCAGCTGTAGAGTTCACCTTCGATGCTATAGTTAGGGTGCGGAGCGGATGTGGGCTTTCTGACATGTAATGTATGAGCTGGTTCTTCCATTTGGAAGAAAAGATAATGACCCTGAGGCAAGGCTTTGGTTTACATGTATGTTAATGTTAACGTTAGAGTGAGATGATTTGAAGAGAGATGGGTTACAGAATGAAAATGTCAACTTCTAACTTTTCTATTTAGAAATGTAAGTGGACATGTACAATGTAATGCCAACTTTTATTTCTTGATCTTAGGGATTAAGCCCCGAGCCTTCATGCTGAGCTACTTCCACAGCCCCTTTGTTTTTCAATTTGATTTTGAGATAGGGTCTTGCTATGTCACTAACGTGCCCAGACTCGTCTTGAACTTGCTGAGATGATGGGCCTGTACCCCCTAGCTTGGTTGATTAACTTATTTTACAGTGAATTCTCAGGATTTCCCAGCAACTTCAGTGTACTAGAATTTTGCCAAATTGAGTATTGCTTAAAATAATTCCATAGACTGGGACTTGTACATTTGTTATTCTTAGCTTTGATTTTATGGCAATATTTACTTTAGTAGGTTTATTGTAAATCTATAAGTGCTGATTGAAACAGTGTTCTTTAAACGAGCAGCGTTTCTGATAATTGTTTCCTCTCTATTTAACTTAATAAGAAAAATATGGAAATGACATCAACGTACAGGAAACCACAGTGATTTTAAATTTATTTGACATTTTACTGATGTGTTGAAATGCTTTTTTTTCTTTCCCTTGTCTTGCCAGCAATCAAAGAGAAGTACACAGACTGGACAGAATTTCTCATACGTGATTTGACTGGCTCGCGGACAGCACCTGCGAACCTCCTGGAAGGTGTATGTATTGTTATTATCCATCTCTTATGTCTCTGAGGCGCCCCTGCCCCGTGAGCTCAGACCCCAAGGCACCTTGGCATATATCCTTCTGCAATGCACGTGTGCACACGGATATCTTTCCTTGGGTGGCCTGACATCCTGTTTGGTTCTGAATTACTTAGGGGATGGAATTTGAATGGCACTGCCTAGTCTTCCCCTGTTAATAAATGGAAGATGAAGCGGTGGTGAATACATTTTAAAATTATACACCAGGATGTCTTCTCACCGTTTTATAAGTTGAAGCCTATCTGTGTCCTTTGTTAGTAGATGGAAGTGAAATTCTATAGAATTACTTTGAATCTGTGATGACTGAATGGTCACTATTGAGTTACCAGAACTGCCTAAAGGATGTCTCTGAACAGGGGAAAATGGAATAAACAACCGATAAAGGGTTGGATTTCGACACTGCTATTATTGTTATTTTAGCTTTAGTTTTCCCCTTTTAAAAAAATGATATTGACACTACATCGCACCAGCATCGGAATATTGTGTTTTATGACAGTTTTGCCTGGTGTACTTGTTTATCTCTGTAGCTACTGGCTTAAGTGCCAGGTTAACAAGCCAAAACGATGACCATACACTCTTTCAGAGGACAAATTGGCTTACTGTGTTAATTTTTAAAAACATTTGCCCATACGGCTGGCTGAACACACACCCTTTTCATTTTAATGTCTGCTAAGAAGGTTTCTTAGAAGGGCCAGTAATTATGTGTATTTCAAGCCATTTATCATGTTAAGTGGTTCATGAATGTGTGTTGGTTGAGTCATCTCTACGGAGTCATACTTTGCTCAGTAAAGTACTCAGGGCCTTGATTACCAGAGCATTGACCATCGTAAGATGCATGTCTGTTGATGAGTTGTGATAAGAATTTGTGGCCCTGTTATTAGATGCATTTGTCTATTTGAAAAGTAGACATTTTGCTACCATGTTTTTTTCTAGCCAGGCAAATTTGGGTATAACTCTTTATAAAAGCAGCCTACTTTTATTTATTTTTTAACAAATTCAGTTTTGTCTGGGAAGGGTGATTTGTTTGGTGAAAACCTTGTACAAACTGTTTTTTTCTATTTACTTGTGATTTTTGTTGTTGGGTACATGGATGTGTGTGAACGGAAAAGGAAGGGTGGCTGTGTAGAGGATGGGGGTGGTGGGGGACACCAGACTGTTTGCCAAGAGCTTGGATGATGGTGTGAAAAAAATATTATCTTCTGCTGTCATCTGTTTCCATGAGAACCTTAAAATAAAGTTTAAAATAAGGAGTTTTGCTTCTGTTTAAACAGCCTCTGCGAGGGAAAGGCCCTATAGACCTCATTACAGTTGATTCCTTAATAGAACTTCAGGATTCTCAGAACCCTTTTCAGTACTGGATAGTTAGTGTGATTGAAAATGTTGGAGGAAGATTACGCCTTCGCTATGTGGGATTGGAGGACACTGAATCCTATGACCAGTGGTTGTTTTACTTGGATTACAGACTTCGACCAGTTGGTTGGTGTCAAGAGAATAAATACAGAATGGACCCTCCTTCAGGTAAGGGCTAGAGCTGTTGGTGATGTAAAGTAGTTTATGAAATGAGGTGATATCTTCTTGGATGTGACTCAGGAAAGTTTCTTATCTCTGTGACATAAACTTTTATATCTGAATGTTTGAATTCGAAGCAAGTTAACTTCAGCCTGTTTTCTGTAGAACATAAAGTACAAGACTTGAACCAGCAGCACTGTTAAAGGAGGAAGTAACGTTGGAGGCCTTGGGGAGGTTGACTTAGGTCTTTGGAATCACTGGGTCAGAGGTGAAAGCCGCAGTAGTCTGGAATTTGGACATAGTCTCTCATTTTTTTCCTTAGGGATTTTGATAGTATCACAAGTAGTTTCCTCAATCTCCAGCTACTCATCTGTCTGTCTGTCCATCTGTTGACCCATCTGTATTTCTCTCCCCATGTATCCTCTCACCATCTTCAAGATCCATTTATTCATTCGTATCAACTGATCTAGTCACCCATTTACATCTGTTTTCATCTACCTAAATACCAGTCTGTTCAGATAGATAGTGTATCTGAATATCTGAACCACACGCATGTCATAGAATCCATTTGGACCAGGAAGTAGCACCAAGAAAGTCAGTATGTATTTGGTTTCTGGCACATGGTGGGATTCAGCTGGCTCTCTGCACACCGTCAAATGACTGCACAAACTTAATTGGAAAGAGCATTTTGTTACTCTTTCTGACATACTGAACTAGTTAAAATTTCCAGTATTTACAAAATAAGCATTCTTGAATGCTTGCTGCATGCCAGGTGATTTTACATCTTTTGTGTTGTTTGTTTTGATTTTAAAGCAGTATTGTGTGTGTGGTGTGAATTTCATTTTACGGTAGATACAGTTGACACTGAGGTGGAGGCTGCGTCTCTGGGGTCCCCCAGCTGGTAGGGAACTGGTGCTGTAATTGAACTCCCCACATCCCATATGCTTTCTACCCCATGGGGCATAGTGGTCTTACTAACATGTACTGGTCAGAACAAAACTTTTGGCTCCTTGTGAAATTAAAGATACCAGACCACACTAAGTCCTTTCATAAATTGCTGATCTTTATTCTCGAGCAAGTCCTTAGGTTGTTTTTGCTTTTTTCTTTTGGATGGGAGGCAGGTCATAGCACTTGAGCTGTCTAGGGCCTTTACACAGAACTACGTCCCAGCCCATTGTTTGATTTTGAGATAAGGTCTCATTAAGGTACTGAGTTACCCAGGCTGGGCTCAAACCCTCCATGCTCCTGCTTCAGCCTCCCAGATTAGATACTGAGATTATAGGCCTGTACCATTGGGCCCAGCTAGGGCTTTTTATCCTTTAAAATTGCCAGAAAACTTTCTATCTTAGATGCTAGTGTTAATCTTGAGTACGTGAAAGTGAGAAGTTATATTTACCTCCTGTGTCAGTCAAGGGCTTCAGTTGAAAAAAAAAGCCTTCCTGACTTTGGATCTTGTGTTTTGCATATATGTTAAATATGACAGGTGTATTAACATGTAACCTGGTCTTTTATTATATTCATATTTTTAGGGTTTTTTTGAGATAGGATTTTGCTCTGTAGTTCAGGCTGGTCATGAATTTACTATGTAGACCAGGCCCACCTTAAACCCACAGCGGTCCTTCTGCCTTAGCCTCCTGTGTACTGAGATTACCGGCGTCCACCCCCATGCCCAGTTAATCTATATATGGTGCTGTGGAATTGGATCCAAGGTTTCACAGTCTCTGTTCTTTTCCTATTAAATTCTTGGATTCAAAGTGGAAAATTTCTTTGTAGAAAATTAGGAAATATTTGGTCTCTTCATCTTGAGATAATCTTACGTGTTTATAGCGTAGGAATAAGTTGGGCATAAATAAATAGTCTTAGCATTTTCTGGACACAAGTTGTCCATTCTGCCCAAAGGGTTTGTGCAAGTCCCTGCAGATTTTGGAAGAGATACATATCATCAGAAGTTTATGCCCCCAACATTTAAATTGTTGATAAGAAAGGTTATGTTTGAGATAAAGAACATAAGAGGTGCAAAGACACTCAAAATATGACTTCTAATACCTCAGATCTGATGGTAACAAGATGAAGACTGAATATTCTTGCATCATTCTGTGACAAAAAAAAAAAAAAACCCCACTCCTGGGAAGAAAGTCAGTTATTACCTAGGTTTTATCAGGGGAACAGAACCTGAAAGTTTGGATTCGTGTAAATTAACTTGAGGTCCCAGGGTGACTTGTACAACTTAACATGGTAGCACCATTTCCTTAACTGAAATACAGATGGAATAAGATTTTAGACATGCAAAGAAAATACTAATTTTCTTACTTCCAGACATTATTTGACATTATTCAATTTACAAAAAGTGTCCAGTATTACATGATGGTGAGAAGTTGAGTTCAGAGGTTATGGTAGGGCCATAGTAGACGCCATGGCACTTGGAGAGCCAAGGCTGTGTGGGTGGATCCCTCCCAAGATCCTTGTCACTCTGTGTCCCCACTCATGCCATCATGGCTATTAAAAATAGTTCTAACTTTTCATTTTCTCCTTCATTTTACTTCTTAAAGAGCCCGATATTTCTCAGCTCTTCAGTACAAATAGAAGTAATAGAAACAGGCAGTAGAAAGTAGCTGGCAAGGTATTCTTCAGAGAATCTCTAAGCAAAGGGGCTGGATTTTATACCTCCCACCTCTGAGAAGATAAGGTCATTGACCCTTTCAGGGTCTGGCCTTTCTGATTCTTTGGATGGGAATGTGTGAAAGAAACCCCCTGCCCTGTAAAATGGGGTTGCTTACTCATTTGCAGGGCTGCCAAATGGTGTAAAGTGCATCCAGTGATTCGCATTTTCTAGAGATTTAAATTCTGATCAGAGTATTGGCATTGTACTTTGGTTTTTCAAGAAGTTTTTGCTGTCTTTGCGGTCAGGAGTCATAACCTGCCTAATTAATTTTCTATTTCTGAATGTTTAAAAAAAAGACAGACTTTTAGATACTCTTGCAGAAGCTAAGGAAATGAATCTTCTTTGAATTTTTTTTTCTATTTTTAGCATTTGTTTTCTTACTTTTTTTTCCCTTCAAAGACCTTCTTCTAACCATTAAAACTTAAAATAATGTTTTTTAAAGTAGTTCTAGGAGTCAGAAAGTTTCTGAGTGTCACTTACATCCTTCCTGCCTAATGGCTGTTAGTTTGGTCGGTTGTTGCTTTCAAATTTTCCCTGCCTGAGTTGGCATGATGAAACACCGCAGGCCGGGTGATTTGAACAACAGCTCCTATATTCTCACAGTTGTTCTAGAGGCTGGTTATCTGGGGTGAGGGAACCAGCGTGGTGATGGTGAGGGAAGGCTGTCCCTCTAGATTTTTCCTGGTCCTCATGAAGTTGGCTGAGGGAGAGCTGTCCCATCTTTTCTTAATAGCACACTAATTCCATCTTGAGGACCCAGAAAGCCTCACCTTGATCACTTCCCTAGAGGTCCTTCTTCAGGTACAGTCACACTGAGCAGGAGGGCTTCAATATATGAATTTTGGGCAAACTCAGACATTCAGTTTGTAATATTTTCCCATGTTTACTATCTGTTCACAACCACTGAGTGTTCCCATGCCACTGGGAAGGACCTAGTGGAAAAGGAGGGAACGGAGGTGTGGTGGGGGTGGACACAGGAAAGTGTGGTCCATTCTCAGATCTTTGTTAATTTTTGGTCATTTATTCATTCATTTATGGCTGAGGTATGCATCCCCACCTTCTGCAAGATGACCTGCTGGACCTTTGCATGAACGAAGGTTGCCACGTTTTCGCTCAGGCTCTGATTACAGATGAGTGAGAACATGTTTCAATTGCTTGTGATTTGCCCACAAACAAACAGGGATGATGCCCTCTATTAAATTATCTGCAACACCATTATTTTTTGGAAATGGTTTGTGTTCTTTTAATGGAGGTATTTGTTGTCCATAAACTTGTCGGTGTAAACAGAGTGGCTGTGTCTCCAGAATGCACACAGGGAACATTGATCTCTGCTCCCCGAATCTGGGAGGTGTTTGGCTTTTGTGGGTGCTTGAGCCAACCCACAAACCATAGCTGGGTTTTGCCTTTGCAGGGAAGAAGGATGCCCTGTCAGGGAGTTGGGTTCCACTTAGGATTCCCAGCCTCAGGAATAAGGCGAAGAATTTTAAGCTTGTAGGACAGTGGCAGGAACCACCAGGAAACAACCACTTGTTCTGAACTTGCCCCGTGTTTGCTGAAGAGGAAGCGAGGCGGTGTCACATAGAAGGACAAGTCAGCTTTCGGGGATGACTCGCTGGCGAGTGCTCCAGTGCCCGGGTGTGCCAGACAGGGGACAGGAGAGCCCTAGTAGCCTGAAAGGGTCTGCACATTCTACAGAGTTCTGATAGTTTGGATCTAACCCAGGGCATTCTGGGTTTTTATTTCTGCCAACCTTGAGTCTTCTCTTTAAGCCACCCTTTGACCTTCCTGCTTTTGGGTCTCTCTCTCCACCTCAGAGATCTCAGTTGAGGGTGAGCCTGGCCAGGATTACGGAGCCAAGGGAGCACGAGGAGCTGAAATCCCGATTCCACACTTTTCCTTTCCCTTGCCCCATGTGTCTTCAGTCTCTCTTTGGTCTTGGCTTTGACGTCTCATGAATTGCCCCTTTCCCTACAGCGCTGAGGTCGAACTTCCATCGGCCTCAGGAATAAGGCAAAGAATTTTAAGCTCGTAGGGCAGTGACAGTTGGGGGCACTCCCTCAAGATGCCTCTTCCTGCCACGGATGAGCCTTCCTCTGCAGAACTGTTTATGGGCTCCTTTAGTGTGGCCCTAAATATGTTAATATTCTGCTAAGCAGAATCACACCTATTTTTGTTCTGATTCAGAAATACAAAATTAGAAAAAAATCCACTAGAGGTGGAAGAGTCAACCTGAAATGCTTAGGAAAGGGGTATGGGCAGTGTACCCACGCGGAGACAACTTGGATATCAGCCAGTCTTTGTGTCTTTAATAAGGCACAGGGGCAGCGGGCAGTGCATTGATAAACTTACCTTGTTCTGTTGGGGTGCTAATGCCTGCAGTAATCAGGTCCTGAGAAAAGTAAATACACTTCTAAAACAGGGGGACTTAAGGCTCAAGGGGAGGTCAGAAGCCATGAGGATCCAAATATATGGCTTCATGCTAAAAAGCAGACATGCAAGGAATTAAAAATATAGCCCAAAGGTTTAATGTTGCCTTTTAACTGTGCTTAAATTCATATTCATACCCTAACTGTCTGTCTGAAGTAGCCTGGCTTGATATAGTGAAGGTATAAACATATCTACTGCCAGTGGGCGCCTGTGCAAATCCTATCTTGATAAGGTCTTAAATCTGTTGAGATCAGGCCATAAACCTCCTCTGCAGCCTCAGCAATAGGTAAAAACAGTGCTCACCGTTTCTTTCTTTTAATTTTGCATTCCAACTGTGTAACACTTGTGCAGCCATCTCCCCCCTCCCCACTCCACCACCTGGGGAAAAATATGGGCAGCATGTGGTGTGTTGGCAACATTCCGAGGGTAAATAGGAAACTTGGTTGGTAAATTTTAATTTACCTTTTAATAATTTTCTGGCTTACAGGGCCTATTTTTAGCTCATGAGAGCTTAGAGATTTAGTGAAAAAATATGTAGTAATAACCGCAAATGCCAATGAGAGTGGTGCGTTCAGAAACTTACCAGATACGAAGTTCTTCACCAGGGGTTAATACATCTTAGGTAACACGTGAAATTTGGGGCCTTTGATGACTGAAGGTTTTGTTAAGGTGATTAATTCCATTAAATTACTTACAGAATGCAAACAAATCTTCCCCAAGGAAGAGTCCTATTAAGTTTATTCTTTTTCTCCGATAGCAGTCTCCTGAGTGGCTGTTCAATTTCAGAAACTCCCTTTAGCGGGTGGCCATCTTTGGTGGGCATGGCGTGGACTGTGATGGTGGCCGAACATGCTGGGATGTTAGTGGAAGTAAGGGAAGGTGAAATTCAGGAAAACCACCCAGAAGAACATTGTGGTCCTTAAACTCTTGCGTTGGTTTGTCATCCACACAGAAATCTATCCTTTGAAGATGACTTCTGAATGGAAATATGCTTTAGAAAAATCCCTTATTGCCGCTGCGGAGTTTCCCCTTCCGATGGAAGTGTTTAAGGTAAGCTGGCGCCTCTCAGCAGGTCAGTTCCTCTGTCCAAACATGAACTGTTGCAAATCCTTTCCCACTATGGAAAAAACTACCTTTTTGGCTGATTTCTGTCCTGAAAGCATGTTTCATCTATTTAGTAATATTTTTAAAAGCAGGCTTCACAAATACCTTTAATTTCCTTCCTTCCTTCCTTCCTTCCTTCCTTTCTTCCTTCCTTCCTTCCTTCCTTCCTTCCTTCCTTCCTTTCTTCTTTCCTTCCTTCAACAGGGTCTTGCTCTGTAGCATAGCCTGGTCCTGAACTCATTTATGTAGCCCAGGCTGGCCTTGGATTCAGGCTGGTCCACCTGCCTCAGCCTCCTGAGTGCTGGGATTACGGGCCTGCACCGCCATGCTCAGATTATGTGATGCTGGGGAATTGAACTCGGAGCCTGGAGCTTGCCACTGTGCCATTCTTCCAGTCCACAGATATCTATATTTTAAGATGCTGATGTAAAACTTTTTAGTTTACTATTTTTCTCTATAATGTAAATTGCATTTTCTTCGCATCTCCTACCAAAGAGACAAAAGATGTAGCAATCAAATTTACTGTTTGATGATTGGGAATGATGTTTCTCCTGACGGCTGAGCTTTTGTGATGGCTTGTGGAACTCTTCCTGAGTATCTGCTGTGTGCTGTACCTTTGCCTCAAGCTCCTATGGAGAGGAAGGGCAGTCCAGTCACCTGAAGTGGACTGCCAGGTTTTTGACTCTTTTAAAACCACCCACTCTGGGAGGCCGAAGCAAGAGGATTCCAAGTTTGAGCTTAGACTGGGCATCTTAACAACTTAGGAAGATTGTCTCAGAATGAGAGAACTTGGAAAGGGCTGGGGATGTAGCTCAGTGCAAATGCCCTGGGCTCATTTCTCAGTAACACCCTCAACCCCCCACAAAATTCTTCGAACGTTTGTGTTTTCACCCTCTTCAGAGAAGGTGGGAGAGAGTGTTGTGTTCTGGCAGGGGCTCAGGGAACATACCTAAACGTGCCCCTGCTCCCACACACTCAACCCACGCCTTGCTTATGAGTTCCTGTTTGCCCCGGTTCTCCACCACAGCCGTGTAAGGAGCTGGTGAGCCTTTTGAGGATGCCGCACTATTAACTGGGTTGACTGGCGTCTTTTCTGCTGAAGACTCCGGTTTGGCTTTGCTGAATTGGTTAAGTTAGTTACTTCTTGTTTGTCAGCTGTTTTAGCTTCTGTACCTTTGTTGCTGAGTGGACGCCGATCTTTTTTTTTTTTAATCTCTTTAATGTAGTTTTAGTTATAGGCTTTAAGAGGAGATAAAATTGATGTGAGTTTTTTGTCTGAGACCTTAAGCTGGCACTGCTGTTTTTAAAAAAAAATCACTCCTTTTTTTGACTCTTGGGTGAAATAAAGCCTGTGCCTTTTCCGAGACATGCTGGCCTTCGCTGTCTGTGCTGTGGCTGTGGCTGGTGTGCTAGGCTGTCTCCATGATGGCCAGCTGTTGTGTTTTTCATGTACCCCTTGTACCTGTTCAGTTCTTTTTTGCTAAGTTACCCTCCAGTTGCAAATGCACCTTCTCTGGAGAAATCTGTCCCTCGTGCCTGAGTGCTGTCCTGGCCCAGGTGAGCTTAGAACTTTGTTCTGTCACAGTTAAGAGTACATGTCATCGTTTGTGTGTTATTCTTTGGATAAAATGTGTCCCATTTGGAGGCTCTGGTGAGGCGAGGACCAAGCTTGTTTTGTCCTGTGTTGGAAGTAGAATTGGTTGCCTATTATAGTACTTACTTAATATCTGTCAAGTAAGTGACCAGATTCTTGAGTGAGCAGACATTGAACTTAAAAATTGTGAGTTAAGATAAAATAATTGGATGTGCAGGCTTCTTTAGAACTGCAAATACTAAGGCTTGAAAAGTATAAACATGAATAGCCTTTGATATGTTTCTAATCAAAAATTAACTAATTCATTAAACATTTACAGGCCGGCTATTCTTTGGAAAAGGCTGTGATGTGGTGGTGACCTGGTTTGAGGGTTTAATAATTTTTTTCATGTTTTCTAAAATATAATTACTTTCTTCCCTCACCTTAATTTCTTCCTCTGGGAATTTAGACTTATTTTGATAGATTACCTGAAAATTATCCTCTTATGCACTGTTTTGTTCATAATTAAGCATTTCTTTAAGATTACTTTTGGGCCTCACACAAGGGAAGGGTTGTTGCTGCATACAAGGAAAAGTTGATTTCACTGAATAGTATGTGTTCTTAAAATTTGCATGATCCTTTTATGAATATTTTTCTCTTAATTTGAGGAGAGAGAAATGGGCAGCTTCTTAGCCATATGTATATGGAGTAAATATTTACATGATTAATTTGAAGGTCATGAGAATAGCCACTTTATTAGTTTCCAAAGGCTGTTGTAATGAATTTTCATAGACTGAATTTTTTTAAAAAAGAAGTGGAGGTATATTTCCCTGTATTTCTGGAGGTTGCAGTTGAAATGCAGTTGTCAACAGAACCAAGATTGCTCCTCCTGATGGCTCTGAAGGAGAACCCATCTCATGAATCTTTTCGTGGTAGTGGTAGCTGCCTGATGACCTTTGTGCCACTCCCTTCCCTGCTTTCGTCTTCACCTGGCCTCCTCCGTATGTCCATCCAACTGTCCCTCTCCTTAGAGGAACACAAGTCATTAGATGAAAAGTCACGCTAAACCACACATCCTCACCTTGACTTGATTACAGAGACCTTATTTCCAAGTAGCATTTTCATACTCAAATTCCAGGCAAATGTGAACTTTAGGAGATAGTATTCAACCCAGGATAACCACGCTTAACGCATGCTGAGTAATTTAAGAAAGGAAATACTAGTATCCCGACTGAGGTCCTCTACTTCGGAGGATGTAATTACATTCAAAGAGATTACAGAGAATGAGATCAAACTATCTTTGCTGTTGTTTTGCTTGTTGGGGGAGAGAGAAACAAGATTTTTTGCCTTGCTCAAGTTTTTAAGAAATTTCTACAAGAGGTATTCCTCTGTGGAATCCCCAGATAGGATGTGTATATATATTTCTCTCTGTTATTTCTGTGGGATCATCACTGTTTCTAGCAGGCTGGCTTACTTCTATTTCTTTCATTATGGTAAAAGAAATACATGCTTGAATTCAGCAGTGAATTATCTGAGATGCGTGTTGTTACGGAAAATTGCCGTCATGCTCAGCTGTTTCAAGAGAGAAGTCGAAGCTAAGCAAATTTAATGGCTACAGATGAGAAGTATTTCCAAGCAATTCTTTTTATTATTTTTATACTTTAGATAAAATGGGCATTTTGATGGAGTGAACCTCATTATGTTCATCTCCTCACTTTGTGAGATGTGCTCACGTGGTCTGTGTATCTGTGTCTGTACCCGTGGGCGGATCAAGTTCACGTGTGACCACCTTCCCCTTCTACCTCAATATAAATAAAACCAGTGTCAAAATAAGCTCACGCATTGTGTTTCTGCTGTGATTTACCTCTGACTTAAGAGAACATGCTGAATAGCTTTTGGGTGCCATATTTCGCAGGGAATTCTGACTTCTCTTATTTGGAAAGTGTAAATAATCTTTGAAATGTATACTCTGTTCAGAGATAGTTGATGGAAGGTTAAGGGAGTAAGAAAACTAAGGGAGTTTTAAAAATCCCCTTTGTTGAAAAGTAAGTAGTAATTGTTTTTCCCTGAAAGTGAGCTTCATTATTTAGAGGCTTAAAAGATTTACTAGAACTATCACTGTGCTGGTATTAATTTATTCTTCAGCAGTCATGAGGATCTAGCAGGGAGCCCATGGCACAGTAGCATGGCTTCTCACTGGATGTCCTCTTAGATCATTCAGCCTGTGTCACAGATCTGGGTACATGCCTGTGACCCCCAGCAGTGTGGGAGGCTGAGGCAGGAAGATTTGTAGCCTAACTTCAGCAAGTTGATGATTTACCAAGTCTCTGTCTCAAAATAAAATATGGTAAAGGCTGGAGCTATAGCTCAGTGTTAAAGCTCTGGGTTCAACCTCTACTACTGGAAAAATAAAGTCTGTGTAAGATATCTTAAAATGTAGGTCAGACCTTTACTGGACATACTCATATTCGCCTGTTTTGCAGCCCCTGAACAGCAGCATTTGGTAGTGACCTATCCCACCATCCCCTATGAGGTACCTCTGTTTCAACTGAAGTTTTGGTTGTGTCTCTTTTAAAAACTGTTGGGATAGGCTTTGTCTTCAGACAGTGAACTTCATAGGACAGGACTGATTTAGCTCTTCAGTCAACAGTTTTCCTCCTGCCTCAGTTTCCTATTTGACTGTTGTTGAAGATACCAGTCAAGGATATTTTGGGATTTAATAAAGTTTGAAAGTAGGGTCAAGGGAGACTAGAGAGTTAACAGCCCATGCCTGATTCATGGAGTACTATTTCCTGTGTCCAACATCCCTGAGCCCTCTGTAGTTGCTGTGACTTTTCATTCTGGTGCTCTTTCTTTTTAAAATTGTGTGTACATGCATATAACATACTTTGATCATATCTAGCCCCCTGTCACTTGCTGCCACTTTTGTATGTTGTGGTCTACCTCTATGGCTCTGCTTGGTGGCAAATGTCAATCTATTTAGGAAGTTCCACTGACTACTCATATATCCATCAAAAAGTCCCCAATTTCCCACTTAATGGAAATGAAGTACTTTTTCCTTAGGGGCCAGAAAAGCATCACTTAAGCTAAGCAGATTTTCTCCAGCTAACTTCCTTTATCCCCATACCTTGTAATGGCAAGGAAAAGATGTATTAGAATACCACTAAAATCCTGGTTCCCTTTTTATTTCTTAAAAGGAGAGAAGTCTCTGGAAGCTTTTTGTTTTCACTTTTAAAAAAATAGTGTTAAAATTTTCTGTGTGTTTGAAATCCCATAGAAGCTATCGAGAGATTTACAGCAGAGTGAAGGGAATTGGGGATAAACACTACCAAGGCTTGAGCCAAAATCCTCTGTGCACTCGTGGGGGTGTTGGATTTTTCTCTCTTTTTAGTTGCCTATCCTTTATTATCTCTTTTGGTCCGTATCCTAATCTACTGTTCCAGTGTTAGACATCGCTTCCTCATTGAACAAACAAACAACAGAGACACAACAGGCTTTTGTTGGTCCTGATCTCAGTGACTCCTCTTCGCCTCTGGTCAGTGTGTTTGCTGTTTTGTGTTGATACATTCTCAAGAATAGGAGTGAATAGGGAAGGTGTGACTGAGCAGTGACAACTTGACACTTCTGGCTTATCTTCTTTAATTTGGAGGTTAGGAGAGATGTGGCATTTGATGTAACATTGTATATCCGGTCCTTGAGTCTAGGATCCCATCTGTTCCTTCCTCCTGGGTTAATTTCTAATCAATCTGTGGCTATAGTGAAGTTTGGGTAAGTGAGGTACAGATTTCATCAGGACTCGCAGTAGATCAAAAGTGTCCCTGGTCTAAGTCAAATCACATATCAGTGAATGGTGGGGCTGCACCCTGAGAAGTGGTTAGTCATCAAAACATCACAGTGTTCTTATGCAACATTAGCGTAGGTGCTGTGTTTTTTTTCACATACACAAGTGGAAACGCAGTAACATGGAATATATGGAGACTGCTGCTGGCTTAACACAGCATATACTGTTTTATAAATATATATATATATATATATATATATATAGATGTAGTTATATATATATATAAAGTCTATATATCAATTTTTAAAAATAAGTAGATGGAGTACACTATACAGTGATGATAATGATATAATGTAGTAAATACATAAATTAGTAACCTTATTGTTACCACTGTCAAAAGTTCATATACTGTTCATAATTGAATGTGCTGTACTTTTATAGGACCAGCAGCCCAGTGGGTGTCTTTACCCAAGAATCATCAGAAACACTTGGGTGGTAGGTTACATTGGAACAGACACTCTGGTGTCCTTTGGCTATAGAAATTGATCAGCCATGATAGAATTGTAGGACACCACTGCCACATACGCACTCCACTGAAATATAACTGATAGGAATTAGAAGCCAAATTTGAAACCTGTAAATAAAAGACTTACGCTAATGGCAGTGTGAAACATTCAGTCAGATTCTCCCTCTCTTCTCCATTCTTCATTTATTGATATTTAATGAACATAAAAGAAATGGCAGCAGGGAGAAGGTTAATTGATGAAAAGAAATACTGTACTTGGAGGCTATTATTTTTAAATTATTTTTTATATCAACAAATAAATAAAAGTCGCACCATGCACCTTCCCATAAAGGTGTTCACTCTTCTCTTAAGTCACCTAACGTTCTGCATACTGTGATTTCTTCAGGTTTTTTTTTAAGCCTTTGAATTACATACCTGTCGGTGTGGTTTTAGGAATCTCTTCCATATTTTCACGTCCAAGACCCAGGAGAGAGAGATGAAGTGTAGCAAAGAGGAAATTACTTTCTTTTTTCATTCCAAAGGGGTAAGGAACCATGTTGAGCAGCTCCCTTCCCATCAATTGTGAGCTTGCAGTTTCCATCGTGCCTGATTTCTTTTTCTTGTGTTCAGTAGCTAAATACGGCAACAATAAAACACTTGCAGCTAAAACTGGCTTTCAGGTAGGATTCTCTGATTCTCCTGGAATTATTTTGAAGTCTCCTGTGTGGACACAGAACATCATTTCTTTGGCCATATCACTGAATAAGTTATTATAGAACAGGTGGTTGGTGTCCCCTTTTCATGTTGATTCTTCCACAGAAGGGATGTTTGGACACAGACTGTGGCCACCCCATGTACTCTCCTTGATGTCATCCACTTGAGAGTTTTCTTGGCAGTGAATGTGCTAGGTCCCCTTCCCTCAAGCCACATCCCGGCTCTTGCAAGGCGTATGGCACATGACCCACTTTTGATTTATTCTCTCTTCTGTTGTAAACTTAAAGAAGCTTCTTAAACACTGTCTTAGTTATTTTTTCATTGCTGGGACACAATATGTAATGCTGATAACCTAAGAGGGGTAGGTTTATTTTAGCTCACACTTTCAGGAGGTCTCAGTCCATTCCTGGACAACTAGTAATAGTGGAGGGGCGTGTCAGAAGCCTAGCTGGATAGAAGCTGTTCTCAGCATGGCAGGACAGAAGCTTATAATGAGCCTAAAGGGGCGGGGTTACTGTGTACCCTTCCTGGTCATGTCCCATTGGTTCACCTCTTCCAGGTGAAGCCCCAGGGACCCACCCCTTCTGAAAGGGCCCTCCTCTTAACAGCACTGGTATTCAATGGATTAACCTTCCTGATTGGATTATCTTACAAACATGAGACTTTTGAGGGACATTCTAGATCCAGACTGTAACAAACAGAATCTCTCTGGTATGGTACATCCCAGTGAGATTTCGTTTACTTAGTGCCTGTCCTTGGCTGCTTATAGGAATTAAAGGTAGGTCTTGCCTGTAGTCATCCTCTGTGCATTCTCGGTTCTCACACTGCAGCCTGAAGAACCCTTGGTACCAGAGGAGATGTAATAAAAGTGGGCAACTCTGGTCAACCAGTAAATGCAACATAAAAATCAGTAAATCTAGGTACAAACAAAGTTTGCTGTGACAGTTGCTTGATCACAGGGGCCCAGTGCTGCTGCTTGAAGTCTGTTAGACTCTTGTTTTTAATTCTAAACATTAAAAATTCAAGAATGTAGTCAGCTTTCAGTTGTCTACCCTGGAAGTTACCTCTACTTTTGGCTGTGGCCAATGTCTGTGGCTGCAGGGGAGATAATGTTAACATGAGCTCAGTGTTACTGTATGGATGTTGGAACCATCTAGGAGTAAATCACTTGTGTATAAAACTACATACATCTCAAAGTGATGGTTGTGACATTTATAATTTTTTATGCCTTAACATGTATCTCCCTTAAGAGGAATAATTAAGAGTAGGTATTTCATCTGTTGAGTTTGTTGTGCATTTATGGATTTTTGTGCTTATTAACAGATGCCTTTGCTCGGTACCAACTACCTGAGAAGGCGGGAGTGTCCCCGTTTAGAATGAGAATTCCTGGTGTAAGCTGGGAGTTGAGGCCCCAGTTTACCTGACAGTGATTGGTTTAGGAAGAGCCTGGTGACCAACTAGGGTTCACAGTGTATGAAGCCATCTGCTGGTATATCTAGGTGGCTGTCTAAGGCAGGTTTCTCTATTTTTAAGAAGAGGTATAGAAACCTGGCTCAGTGGTGCAGGCCTGTAATCTCAGCTTTCTTGGAAGTTGAGGTAGGAGAACCCCAAATTCAAGCCCAGCCTGGGCAGCTTGATGACCTAGTGAGATCCTGCCTCAAAAAGTGGTACTGAGGAGGGTACTGGGTGCTGGGAGTGTAGCTCAGTGTGAGGGCCTTGGGGTTGATCTTCAGTACAATACACAGACACGTACACAAAAAGAAGTGTAAGGAAGAGGTGGCTCTCTGTCCTTCTCTACATCACTGTGCCTGGCTGGGAGTCCTAGACCTTCTGTAGCAGTCTAGGATCATAAGTGGACTAGACTGGGAGCAGCTGTCAGATTAGTGGTGTTTTAGAAGGGTGGAAAGAACCCAAGTCATTTATGATAGTGTTGGCGGCTCAGATCTCCAGTCTTGAGCTTCTCTTTCTGTGCAGTTCTTTCCTGGGGGAGATAATGAGTTTCTTTATGGTTGATACCTGTCTGAGAATTGCCAGGTCTTTACATGGGACAGCACTGTGATTGGCTAGATCTTCCCTCTGCAACCAGTACCAATCCAGGTGACAGCTCTGCTGCTGATCTGTAGCTTCAGAGTGATGGCTTAGTCTTTATAAATAATGCTGCTACAGTGGTAGGCAGGCGAGTACCAATTTTTGGACTTACTGGAACATAGGTCCAATGTAATTACCTGTTACAAATCACATGGTTCAGGTTGACGTGTGTAATAGTGTAACACTACTTTTCTCATTGCTATGTTTTACCTTGATTGAATGTAGTACTGCCAGATAAAATTGCTATTTACAGCTCTAAGGAAAAGATGGAAATGCTTATTACTTATCAACTTATTGATTTCTTCATTACATATTTTTGTAAGTACTGGCTAAATTTAAATCAGCATGATGGAATTGCAATATAATAATATTTATTTAATAAGTGCTGGCATCCTGATGTCTGGTTTTTGATGAAATTAATATTGCGAGGGTAATTTTCTAGCTAGTAGATAAGCACTAGATCATTGGTAAAACAAAAAGGAACAGTTGGATCAATGTCAGTGAATTTTTTTAGGATGACATATCATGTTGATTTGAGTAATGAATTTAAGCATAGTTCCTTGTATGTCAGTTTCAATGTAATAACTAATTAAAATCTTCCTTTGACTTCACTGAAGCCTATTCTTAGAAATTATGCAAATTATTGAGGCCTTGGAAAAAAAAAGCTTATGCAGTATTTGAGTTCCCAGTAGACCACACAGATAGCATGTTGGAACTGAAAAGATTAATAGTATGCGTGATTTTTGTGGTAGTACAATGTATCAAAATTTTTGGTACTTTTTAAAAGATTGGAGATATGTGAATATCATATCTGTTTTTTGAACATTTTGTTTCACATCAACATATATAAGAAGAAATGACCAAGGAATTAAAGATTGACCTCAGATTGCTACCTTGAAATAAACTTTTCTGTAACCATCAATTCTGGAAGTCAGATTAAGATTTTTTTTGTTCGTACAGGAGTGATTTTACTGTCTTTCATATGTTTAAATCCTTCTCCATTATGTTTTAATTTTACTGTGTTAATTAGTTTGAACCTGTTCTCCCCTGTGCCACGTTCTTCATAATTCTGATACATTTGAGATGTTCTTATCTAATGAAGTAGAGATGGGTAGGCGTTTGAGCTATTTTTAGAGTCTCTGATAGCCATGAACTGTGTATAAAGAAAAAAATGTGCAAATTCTCTAAAAAATGTGGAGATGATTTGAGTTAAAGTAGGCATGCTGGAACACGAATATTCTTCTCTTCTTTTTCTCTGTTAGTAAAATACTCTCCATCACCTTTAGTAATTTGTATGTTCTATAAAGATCTTTCAGAATCATCTCAAAGCCTTCTCACCTTGCCAGGAAAGTTTTGGTTGCTGATTTCACCAGGAAATTTTGGTTGCTGATTTCTCATCTCAGGGTGGCTCTGTGTCATGTCAAGTGTCTTAAATAGCAATGTTTGATTCTGCAGAATCAGGTAGTGTCCTCTTTTGGGCATGGAAGTCACTTCTAAGACAGAGACACCCCCAGTGGCTGATGTTTACAGCGGTGGGTGGCCAGTGATTATGTGGTGCACCAGGGCACGCCTTGGGGTTGGTGGACCCTCCTGTCCCCTGGTTCCCAGGTGAGCCCTTAGTAGCATGGTAAAACCATAGCATGGCTGCCAGGTCTGTTTTGTCTAGACCTCTGCCTCTGTCGTTTTATTTCCCGTTTCTTGCTTTTCAGTTACTTTCTGAATGGAATGTCTAGCTTCTCAGTGTCAAGAGCCACATTGGCTTCTTTTCCCTCAGTGCCAGTAGTGTAACACAGGATTTGCATACTCGTGACAGACTGAGACAGGTATGGGATTTGCAGGCAAGTGCCTGTGCTGGATTCACTACACTGGTCAGATTAAACTGTCCTGGTTTGTACTGATACTACTAGGAGGAAACAGGAATTTGTGAGAGGGGACCTTGAAACACCTCAGGCACTTTGCTGCCCACATTTCTGAAGTCTTCATGGTTTCAGATGTATACAGGTAGTTCAGGTATTGTCGATGAGGATTGTGATGAGCTGTTGTAAATATTTTGGGTGCAGTTTTTAGTGTCATAATTCTCTCTGGCATACTTTTTGTCCAGAACCATTGATGAATTTAACAGTGAATTACCAGCCACAATGGTAGGTTTAATGTAAATGATTGGTGCCACTGGCAGTCCTTTTTCAGCTTCGTAAGAGCTTTTTTGAAATACCATTTTTGGAGCTTACAGATTGCAGGGGTTTTGCTTGTTTTTTACTAGTTAATTGATACCAAAAAAAAGAGCCTTTTTGTTCTTTGCTCCTCTGCTTGTGATGTAATCTGATGGGCAGACCCTACAGTTATGCCACTTGGGTCTGGGTCCTGGCTCTGTGCTCCTGTATGGATAACCTGTCTGAATCTCACTTTCCTCTCTGTAAGACAGTTGCTGCCTCATGGCGTTTGTGAGTGGAAAATGGTAGTGCAGGGAACGTGCCTGGAAAGATTCATGACCTGTGACTTGTGACCTGTTACTGTGTCCACCTGCTTGATCCTATGTATCAAACCGTGTTATCCTTGGTGGTGAGTCCCTGTGTCTTAGTCTGAGACAGTGAGAACTGCTCAGGTCCTGGCTGGAAATGTAGCTGTGAATTTTGAACAGAGGAATAAAATTAATGTGTACAGAACCTCTTTTGCCATGTCCTTCAGATGTAAATAGATTCCCTGAAGAGTGATTGTTACGGTAGCCTGTTAAGACAGTCCTCCAATACAACAAATGGCGTTTTACTTTTGATCAATATAAAACTACATTAGGGTAAAAATAAAAATGTGTAGTGATGACTGAAGAGGTAAATGACATGACTGACATTTATTAAAGGAGAAGTAGTTTTTACTAAGCTATTTAGCTGGGCTCCAGAATGTGCAAGTAAACAGTATTTCTTGAATGTGACAGGCATGTTTGTAGATATACCAAGAAATCAGTAGTATATCCTGTTATCAGGAAAGGCAGCATTCTTGATCCAGCATTTGTGAAGTGTGATTCTCTAGGGCTTTGCAAAGGCCAGAATTGCTCTTTTACACCACAGTGAATTTTCTATTATCTCTCAGTAGATTATTGATTCTTGTGACTCATTTTTAGGAATCAGGGACTTCTTTTTCTTAACAGGGATGACAATTAGCCGAGTGTTTTTGTAAATGAACATGTGTGCTCAGACTACGTTAACCACTCAAAAGTAGGTAAAGGATCTGGGAGTGACTAACTTTGTTTTTCCAAGAGAACCCTTTTCGTCTATCTAAATAGGGGTGTTAAAAATACATACGGAACTTAGCAGGCCTGTCTATTGTCTGGTTTAGAAATGGACTGGAGTTGAGTTCTTCCATTACCCTAGAAACAGGACATTATTTAGGAATGTCCAATGGTGTCTTTTGCCTTTTACATCATACTTAGCCGCCTATGCCAGGGACACAAGCCCCAGCCTCCTTGCTTGCATTTACTGTGCCTCCTTCCAGTATTCTTCCTTTCGTCACTGTCACTTACACACTCTTCACATTCCAAAGTAAGATTCACTCCCATGCATCCTTGGACTGCCATGATCATGGTACATTTAGGTCTTACTTCTTAGGAGTCAAGGAATTTGTTCTGAAAATTTTTTCTATTCCTTAGCTGTTTTTTTGTCTTTTCCTCCTCCCTTTGACAAACGTAGGTCCCTCGTGTACTCAGTGCCATATCTGGTTGCCTACTGATTGATCCTTGGAGATTTCTTAAATAGAGGATAGCATGCAGGATTGGAGTGGATGTCAAGAAGTCATGTAGTTTTTGTCAGTTTTTTAATTTAATTCAGTCAGTATTTATTGAGGTCTTCCTTGTATTAACTACATACCATAAATAAGAGTGGTTGGCATTTGCTGAAAATATTGCATGAATATGGCCTGGCTGGCTTTCATGTGTTCTTAAGTTCTTCAAAGGCCAGGTGTGCCAGTGGTAGGCATTTTAGAAAACACTACTCCATGTGTGCAGTAAAGTCTTTGGCCTCATTGTTCATAAGTAACAGAGCCACCGGAGCAACAGACATAGTCAAACCCTTTGTCATTGTGTGTCCTTCGTCTCTACAGTCTTTTAGATGTCTGTGATTTTGACTGACCTTTGAAACTGTGGAATTTCTACATGGTCAAAGAAGGAATTAAAAAAATCTTTTTTGAATGTTGATTTAAAAAGGTTCTTAAGAAAATGGAGCAAGGATTTGGAAGATAAAGGAATGTCCTATATATTTCCAGATCCATTTCTGACATTTGAAGTTCAGTGTAATAGGATAGTATAGGTGTATGTGGATATTTGAAGTCAAATTATAAATATCTTTATTTGGGTGCTGCTACCTCTAGAGGTTTCTGGCTTCTTTTGTCTGTATGTTAGACAAGGGTCTGAGGGCTTTGCAAAGTTTGGAATGAAAAACAGATGGATTTTCATAAGTAAGAGATTCATGTGTTGTAACTTATGACCTGTTCTTGGGTACAACAATTCTGATACCATCTATGCAGGTTTTTCTGACACCAATCAATACTCCAACTCTCTTGAGTCCTACAGTTTAATTCATTTTTGGCACTAACTATCTGGAGATAGTACAGACCCTACAGGTAAGGGCCCAAGACTGTTATTACTTTAAATGCTAATCCTAAATGAGCTTTCTGTACTCCTTTCTGACATCTATAAGTCAAGGTTACTATGACTGCTACTCAGATGTGCTAATCTGCTAGAATGCCTTCCTTAACTTGAAACAGTTACTTACCCTTACCAAGTTACTGTTTCAATACAATAAAGGATAGAAATGAAGAGGAGGTTGAAGAGAAACTTAGTGATTGTCCTGAGAGAGTACCAAGGACCGTAGATTCTATTTTGATGGAGCTGGGTTATACCACCCTCCTGAAATGAGGATATGTTTGCCAACCAGAAAGCTTTCTGAAACCCATCATTTTAAGGAGGCTTCATTTTGAAGGCATGACTAAGGATTCATTGGCAATCGACAGTTGAGTAAATCATTGAGAATTAGCTTGATCTCCAGTTCCTCTCTCTCTCCCAGTGGTTGGGGCAAATGAATATTCTAGCCCTCCATTCATGGCTTGATTTTTCTGGTGAAAAGTCCTTGTTCTAAAAGTATGTGGGGACCCATCAAGAGAGACCTTGTTAGAACTAGAGAAAAATGCCAATGGATTTAGAAACTATGTGCAGGGAACGGAGGATAGAGACCAATATGTACTTGCTGCACTGTTGCATTATAAAAGAAATGATTGAAGATGTAAGAGATCCCAGGCATGACACATAAAAGGAAACCGGTTTATAAACCATTGGAGTAATGTTCCCTAAGAATTATTTTGAAATTATTTAAATTATTTTAATGTCATGTACATATGTGTCACTTTTCATTCCATATATGACTGTGCATGATTCTGATGCTATGCAGATTTTCATGGATGAGCAGAGAGACAGAGAAGCCCGCATAGGAGGAGGTTTTTGTCTTGTCTACACAATGATAAGCATCTATAATACAATCTTGAATGGAGAGGTTATGTGATGAACAGCTGGCAATTGTATATATACTGGGGTATCAGATTAAGGAAAACTCATAGAGTTCCTGAGGCTTCAGAACTTTAACCCAGCATTAGGAGCTATGGTTGAGATACCCGCTTCTGGGTCTTATAGCATAGAACACCGGATGTAGGATGGATGTGGATTTGTAAAGACTTCAGGTGGGTGGTTGAAGTAAAACTGAGAGCCTGGGCTGAGGACTGTGGGTTAGTCCTGCGTGGAAAGCTGACTCTACAAAGATTGGAGCAAAAGGTTGGGTTAGCTACACAATGGAAGGAGCTAAGGCAGTGGGTAGACCAGAAGCCCACATTTCTGTCAGCTCTCGTCTACTGTGAGAACAAGTCAGAGATGGAGATTTTCCAGAAGAACTCTGGTAATGTAGACAATGAAAGGAAAGCAACCATTTTTGAATGATAAGTGAGCTGGAGCTCAACATTTAGCCGTATAAGCTGTAGTTGGTGAGAGGGATTGTTGTAGTAGGAAAAGACATCCCAAGGCAGAGAGGGACACGGGACTGCAGAGAAACTCTCATTGCGCCATTTGCTATAGTATTAACTATGTCATTAATGCCTGAGAACATTTACTTATTTTCAGACAACATAATAATGACTGTTTAAACGTGTAGAAATCCTTCAGGCAAAGTTTTCAGTTTAGAGTCAAAGGTTAAAGGGTTTTGTGCTCAAAAGAGAGAAAAGACACACCTACAAAAGCCACAGATGTATCTTGGTTTCCACCTATGGGTATATATGGAGGCGTTGGTGCCTGACAGGAATGTTAGCTTTTTAAATCTTTTTAAATTTGGACAAAAGTTAGTCATTTCTGCTATAGTTCTTTGCCTCAACACCTGCGGTTCATAACACTGCCTTGGTGCCATGGGTCCTGTGGGTTAGTACCCATTAGCTCCATCCACTGCTGCTCTCAATTCTCTTTCTTTTCTGACCCACCTTCCTCTGCCACCTTTAAAAGCAGACACTTTATTTGCAACATAAAGGATGCAAGTCATCACCCAAGAGTATGGCCTTGTGCTTTTCTTTACTCATTTTTATGAAGTGTTGATTGTGAGTTCTGAGGGATTTCACACAGGTTGCAACATAGTCACTAGAAGACATTGCTTGCAACTAAGATGGTGCCCTGTGCTTCCACATATGCACATAAGTTTTATAAAGTGTTGATTGTAAGTCTAGTGAGTCTACAAAGGGTTAGAATGAGCCGGTTCCTTTGATTCATTTCTCTCGTACTGGACTGCATCACTTAATTCTGAGTGGCACCCCTTTTCCCCTAGACATGGCACTGATTGCTTCAGCCAGACCCGGATTTACTGTGCATCTTGTGTACGGACACCTTTGCAGACTGCTGTGGGGACATGACATGTGAAAGGGCCCTATAGGTGTTCATATTCTGTACCTTCTTTAGCAAAACAGTGGAGCTGTTTTATAAGCAGCCCTTTGGATGTGGTTGGTGGGGGAACCAGGCAAGGTCCAACAGGACTCGCTGCCATCTGCAGATTTGTATAGAGAGTGACATCATCAGATTAATTAAAAACCCACTATAGATTTACAGATTAATCAAAAGCCATAGGTACTGAGCTATTTTTGTATCTCACACCTAAATGATGTATTTGGAAATAGAACGATTTATTTGCAGCTATTATTTCCTCAGGGATAGACTGCAAATGCATTTACTCATTTGCTATGACTTATGCTGAATGTGAGTTATGAGATGACCTCCATCTCGGCAAGATAAATTCGGGTGTTCACAGTCCAGCCAGCCTCATCTGTCGCTGTATGGCTGAAGTGGGTACGGATGTTTGTTTGCTTCAGGAGGCAGGGAAGCCCCAGTGTGCCTGCATCAGGTTGCTGTGAGGAGGTCATGAAACTGCCAGGCACTTACTAAAAAGGAGGTGCTGCCCTTCTCCACTGAGCAGAAGTCAGGTTCTGAGTGTCTGTACTGTGTCTTTGGATTCCTGTCTACACAGCACAAGATCCTGGGCTCAGTATCACTAGTGCTAAGCCAGTTAAGATCATGAGAGTGGGAGGTTGACTGTCACCTAAAAGTTCGTTGATGCCCAGTGATTTAAGTCCATTCCCATCATTCCCCTGCTTTTTGAAGATGGCCGACGGCTGCCATTGTGCTATTGCTGTGCTTCAGGGGAGAGGACCTAGGAAGAATGTAGGTTTCTGCTTCATGTAAATGTAGGCATGGCCCTTGGAAAAGCAATTTAGTCTACAGAAGATAATTAAATCTGCAGTCTCTTGCAATAATTAGAAATTTGAAACAGGGAGTGTTAATTACTTCCATCAGATTTCAGTTGCCCAAGAAAATGCTCCAGGATGGCATTCAGACAGTGGCTGCCCTATTTCACAACTGGCACCGCGTTCAATATTTTCATCTTTCTCCTCACAGGATCATGCAGATTTGAGAAGCCATTTCTTCACAGTTGGGATGAAGCTAGAAACAGTGAATATGAGTGAGCCCTTTCATATCTGTCCTGCATCAGTGACCAAGGTGAGTTTTGCTTCTTTGCTCCAGAGTGAATCATCTGAGTCAGTCTTTGAGCTCAAAGCCAAGTAGATGAAATAAACTCGTGCAAGGATATATAGCAACTCCAGATAAAAAAGAGAGAGATTGCTCCCTTTCCAGTCCACAGCTGCCTGGGCTTCTTTGGTAGCAGAGTGACTCTGATTAGACCCCTCCTCTCAGAATGGACAGGTTGACTTTTCCTTCTTCGGATAGCTTTCCATTGGTGAGTCACATGTTGTAATTATTTTAAAAGTAAGAATGTGGCCCTTCTGTGTGGCTGGTAATGATATGATCTATTTCTATTTTGAAACTACTTAAGGGTGAAAAGCAAATCCTCTCTCTTCCCATGAACCAACACTGTAGCCTCCTGCTCCTCATCTGCTTTCACTGAGTATAGGGAAACTTACACTTCTGAGAGTTGCAGATTCAGAGTGAAATTACTCTTTCATGTAAAGGCATTTTTTATCATGATGTAATAGTCTTTTAAGATTATAATGTCTCTTCATAAAAGAAATCTCAGTGATATCACCTAAAGTGAGATTTAAATTATCTACTTCTACCTTAAATATCTTCTTACAAATGGTGGGAGAAACTGACAGATCTCACATGCTTAGCTAATGCATGCTTTGGTTAATGGCCTTTTTTACATTTCAGAGGGAGAATTTAATTAAAAAATTCAAAAGTCAGTTTTATTTTTATTTCTTTTTCCAAAGGAAACTGGATTTCTTCTCTCAGTGATTAGCATTTCAGCATATTTGAGTCATGACTTATTTGTTTTAACTCATGATTTGGTAGAATTTGAAGACTTTAGTAGTCACATGTATTTTAGAATATAGAAAATGATTATAATCACAAAATACTATTTTCTTCTTGTCTAAGAGGGTTTTGTGAACAGCTTATTTTTATAATTGTTAAAGTACTTTAAGTCATTACAATCTGTAATGTTAACCGGTGACACACTGGCTGTAGTTTCAATCCAGATGGGTTTGTGTGGTTGGGTAGACTTTCAGTGACAGTTGTTTGAGCTTTCATAATAGGTAATTTTCTCTGAAGATAGATCTCATTGCTAAGCAGATAAAAGGTATTTTCAGTGATTTTTTAAAAACTGTATTTTTATTTTATTTTTTTCTTACCCTTTGTGCCAAAGATAAACCGCTTCAGCCATCGTATTTCATGTATGACTTCTTGCCACCTTCTGCTGTCTGTATGAGCTGGGGTGTGTGCTTCTGTCTCGTAGAACCGGGGCAGGTGCTTCTCCAGGTTCAGTGCTCATCTTTGTGCTGTGAAATATCACTATTCCTAGCGTGAAGGATATTTGCAACTAAATATGCTTCTCCAAGTGATGGAAAATACTTCATTGTGTTTCTCAGTGTAACACAATGTATTACCATTACTCAGCAATGAAAATTTCATTTTTTCCCCCTTGGGTTTTTTTTTTTTTATCACGGTACAACTGTTAAAGAAATAAGTAAGTAATATTGAAGCAAACAGACGAGAATGCAGACAGACATGTAGCAGAGCCAGTATTAAATTACCAACCGTTAGCAGAAGAGCACACTACGATTTTGATGTCCCAGGAGAATGAGATATTGACAGATGGAGACGTTAAAGACAGTGTCGCTGGTGTGTGTGAAATGTGTTCATTTAGAGGAAGGGATCTAGAATCAGAGCTCTCTGGGAGACTGAGGCAGAATGGCAAGTTTGACCCCTTTCTGGATAAATTAGCAACTTACTGAGATCCTGTCATTCCCTCCCTCCCCCCAAAAAATAGAGCTGGAGGTGTAGCTCAGTGTGAAAGCCTTGGGTCTAAACCCTATACTGCAAGGGGAAAAAAAAAAAAAAAAAACAAAAAGCAAGAACAAAAACAAAAAAACCCCAAAGGTTCTACTTTTGTTTTTCAGCTCTGATTTATGCTGTTCTGGGCAAGTCCACTAACTGTTCTGAGCTTTGGTTCTGAGATCTGTAGGTTCTGAACATAATGGAGCACAGAGCGGTGATTGTGACCATTTGGGAACATGAAAAGTGGTAGATCTGATGACACTCATTAAGCTCTTTCTCCGAAGAGTGCCCATATGAACTGTGAATTTTGACCAGCTTTGGAAATTCCTTAATGCCCATCTTTATATGCTCCTGTGGCACTCACAGATCTGGCAACCAGAATTTTGTGCTTTTTCTTTAAAATTATGTGGGTAGTCGTGCGGATACATAGTAGAATAGACCATAGTAATATCACAGATGTTTGTTGACCTTTTGTCGGCACTGTTCTGAGCAGAGGGGCATAGGCAATGTCCCTCCTGTTGCGACACTTATATTGTAATGAGAGGAAACAGATAGTAAGGAAAATTAATGAGAAAATTTAATATAATATGTAATATGTTAAATGTTAAGGGGGAAATACACCAGGGAAGGGGCTAAAGGAAGGGTTGGTGTAAAGGAAGGGTCTGGTTTTAGAAAGGGCTAGCAAGGAAGGTTGGCTGTGTTTGGTCCTTTCCTCCTTGAAATTGTCTTTCTGAGGGATACTTCAAGCAGTAGGATGAGAACTATTTGCTAGTATTAACATATAGAAGCACAGAGGTGAGTTTTGTTCCTGCTTAACTTTGAATTAGGTTGCCCCAACAAATAATTTATAAATGAAGAAACCAGTTAGCATAGCTTCATAAAAAATGTTCTCTAAGAAAGGCTTATGTCCCCGATTTTGGTAAGTAAGCTGCTGCTTCTCCTCCTCCTCCTCCTCCTCCTCCTCCTTCTTCTTCTTCTTCTTCTTCTTCTTCTTCTTCCTCTTTTTGGTCACCCGCATACTGGGTTTTTGAGTGTTGACTTTTGCACTGTGCCAGGCGTATCAACATGCCTTGTTCCTTTTTCATCATTAATTATTTTTCTTATATTTATTGGCTGTTTTCTAGTTATTGCATACAAAACATTTTCTGTGCTTTTGAGAGTACTTTATGAAGTTACAGAAAAGGGCCATTGTCCTGAAAGAACTCAAGGATGTCTTTGTGGAGACAGAATGGTTATAGGTGGAATAAGGATTTTCAGCACTGAAGTTTGCACCTGACATGTTGGGAGCACAGAGCAGGGGCCTCTTGTTCCCATCAAACCAGCAGCAACTGGTCTTTGAGAACTTTGAGATGCACCTGGAAAAAAATGCAGTGAAGTTTTGGTTTTGCCAGACTCACAAGGCAGTTGGAGCACTGCAGCTTGAGAACCCTGGGGAGGGCCGGCTTAGTGTCAGTGATTCCTCTTGGGCCAGAAATGGGATATTTGTAGGTATATGGTGCAGGACAAGGCTAGAAATCCCCTGCAAGATTGTGCAGGGCTTTTGGTGATGAGGAGTTGGTTGTCAGCTGTGTCAGTCCTCACTTGAGCTCTCCAACTATGACCCTTGTTTATTTCTCTAAATCTTTCTTTCTTTCTTTGCTCCTTCCTTCCTTCCTTCCCTCCCTCCCTCCCTCCCTCCCTCCCTCCCTCCTTCCTTCCTTCCTTCCTTCCTTCCTTCCTTCCTTCCTTCCTTCCTTCCTTTCTTCCTCTCTATTTATTTATTTGCAGTACTGGGGATTGAGTCAGGCCCTCAGTCCCTGTTCATTTTGAGTCAGAAATCTCACGAAGCTGCCAGGCTGGGCTGGTACTTGCCTCAGTCTCTCCGAGTGCTGGGATCACAGGCATGGACCTCTCTGCCTGGCTTTTTCCCCTTTTGCCTGTGTATTCTCCTTATTCATTTATCTTGTCACAATAATCCTTTCTGCCTTCTTTTAGCCTCTGGATAAATTTAGTAATATACACTGAAATGCCAGTTTATGCTCAAACCAATTTCATGAAATATATTAATTGCTTTCCAAACTCGTGCCCACAGGACATATGTTAATCTTTGGCTTTGTTTATTTTTTGTTTCAGGTTTTTAACAATCATTTTTTTCAAGTGACTATTGATGACTTAAGGCCAGAACCTAGTAAACTCTCCATGCTGTGCCATGCAGATTCTTTGGGGATTTTGCCAGTACAATGGTGCCTTAAAAATGGAGTCAACCTCACTCCTCCCAAAGGTTTGTATTTTATGAACATGTACGTGATTCCAGGGATTAAGGATGATGTCTTACTGTCATTATAGTGATGCCTTTGTTCATCTGGAGAAGTATGTGCTGTGAAGAATTTAGATGTGGTGCGGCTAGAGGAATGGCACAAGTACTTGCCTAGCAAGCGCAAGACCCTGAGTTTGATTCCCCAGCATGACATACATCTGGGTGTGGTGGTGTGCACCTATAATCCCAGCGTTCGGGAGGCTGAGGAAAGAGGATTGTCATGAATCCGAGGCGGCCTTGGGTTACATAATGAGTTCAGGACCAGCCTGGGCTACAGAGCAAGACTCTGTTTAAAAAAAAAAAAAAAATTAGATGTGGTAGGAGCAGTGTGTTCTTCTGAGTTCCCTCAACATACTGCCAGCTGTAGCTGTGTCCCCTTGTGACATGTGTGATGTTGGCCTTCCAGTCCCCCTCCACCATTGTCATTGGTCCTGCTGCTGGTACATAATGCCAAAGCATACGGCATTGATAAGTGGTTGAAGTGAAACACTTGAGTGTCTGAGAAGTGGCTTTAAAAATGCAACAAAATTCCGAGGAAGCATTTGTTTGATTTTTACTTCCAACAAGTCACATTTTTCCCAGAGCCCAGTTATTCTCCAGGATCTAGCAATTTGGTGCACTAGGACATTAAAATAATTCACTTGGGAGACAGAACTCAGGACAATAGTTTTAGATTGGGATCTCAGAACCTCACGTTCAGTACGTGACACTTTGGCAGTCTAGTCTTGTGGTTTGTGTGGTCTTCAGTCTGAGGCTTATTCAGGGATGACAATAAAACAAGAGAGGAGAACAAAATGAAAGCCAGAAGGAAAATGAAGGAAATAGCAGAAAAGGCATTGGAAAAAGTTTAGAAAAATAAACTTATGTGTTGGTGGGGGGGGGGGGGGGTTTAATAGACAACCTCAAATACAAAAGGTCTTGTACTAACCTTTCACAGCCCTGGGGATTGGATGACTTGTGGTGGTAAAGGATATTGGGAGAACGCTTTTCCATTTGCCCGGTGGCATCCATGTGCTGTGTGTATCATGTGACTGCCCTGCTGGGCTTATCTCTGGCATCCTGGTGCTTACTGAGCTTTTAGCCTCCATTTTCTTCCATTTTCATCTCCAGAGAGAAGATGCTTGTGACTGTTTCTATTTCAGCTGCTGCATAGTCCCAGCATATGTTTTAGTAATATATGATGAACTTTGATACAGCTCTACTTACTTGTCATTGTTGTGAGTGTCTAACTTATTAGTCCTCAGGTTCCTGCTAGGGGCAAACTTACCACAAAGCTTATGTGACATGCCCAAGATAACATGGGTCATGATAGGCAGGGGCCTGGCTCCTGAATCTGTTCCAGGTGGTGGTGGGAAGGACTTCAGAACGTGAGCCCTGCGTGTGTGTTTCCATTTTTGGACCTTGCTAGCTTAGGGACCTGAGCCAGATCATTTTGGTTCAGTTTCTAACACAGACTATGGAGACAAATATGAGACTACTAAGTATCATGGAGAATTAAAGAAATCGTAAAACTTAATGTATTTTTATAATTCTTTAATATGACGATACATACGACTCATTGATAGTACTTAAGAAATCCTTTTCCTGCTATGGAACTTTCTTGACAAGTTGCCTAGCAACTTTGAAAGCCCTAGGGCCATGTTTGCTTCTTCTTAACTAATGCAATGAAGGTTATCGAGATGGGTGGCTTGCCATCAACGGAGAACTTGTCTTGGTATCTAAAATGTTGCTTGATGGGATGGTGCAAATTCCTTAGTTAATAATTGGATCTATTTAAAAAGGAAAATATTTATGTCAATATTTTGGATGCTTGACCAATCCATTGTGGCAGAGGCTTCACAGCCATCAGCGTCATTTAAGATTTTAAATACAGGTCCTGCATAAGAGCAGATTGTTGACATCACTGGAAATGGACTAGGAAAATGAGTGAGACTGTGGATACTTGAGTTTTGTGGTATTAACAAAATTGTTATATTGATGTATTTAAACTCTTAAACAAGCATGAAAAACTGCACAAATATATTACAAAGTAAAATATTTTTATATCTTCAGCTTTTTATATCTAATAGTTACTCAGCATTACTATTTTTTCTCTATCATTTAAATGTGTTTGATATTTGAGGAGAGGTGAAATTGACTTCATTCTGCCTTCCCAGCTATTCCCTCTACTCCTGGTATTAAAATATGTATTATAGATCCTCAGAACAGAAGAATGTTCCTTCATGGACACCATAGGTCACTAGCAGGATGTTAAGGCATGATGGGTAGCTCCTGCCAATAAGAAAATCGCAGGAATAACTTTTTAAACTTAAAGTTTTCAAAAAGTGATTAAATATCATTTTTCGGGATCCATTGGTAATCTGCAAGTGGCAACAGGACTGTTTTTGTAAAGTTACAGAATTTTTACTTATGAATCAGCAAGAAAAAGACCAGCAACTTACAGAAAAATGGATAAAAACATCAGATTAGTGCACAGTTACAGAACACATGTGTGACTTTGAGGCAAACTTGGACAAACTTGTCATAATAGGAGAAATACAAGTGAAACTCTTGTTGAGATGCTACTCATTTAGCTTTTGATGTAGAAACTCAGAGGAGGAAGAACAGAGGGACACAGTTTTGGTGAGGGGAGAATACCTGATCACCAGCTGCTCAAGGCCCAGGAAATAGTTTGGTCTGGCCTAGCTAAGGCAACCTTCACATTAGCTGTAAGTTAATTATATAATAATAAAATATTTTGCCAAATATGACAGGCTCATTATTTTTAAGTTGATAATTTTATATGGGCCGTGAATGATGTCATGACTATCTAAATGTCTGTTGGCAGAAGTAAGGTTCCCTGCCCATGGTGTGGGGGGACAGCGATTCTTGGATTTTGCCGTGTGCATGTGAGGTGAGGAGTAGAGGGGAGGCTACATCACCACAGGAGGCAGCAGTACATTGTACTAGAGTAATAAAGACTCAGCAATTCCATTTCCAGAAATGTCTCCTAAAGGTATACTGGTTAGATAATAGGTACATAAAAATTGGGATTTTTCTGTAGTATGATTTATTTATGGCAAAAAGACTACTGTATATTCAAAAATGAACATATTGTTAAAAGTAGAAGTTTTTTTTAACTGAGAGGGAGTTTATCTCGTTATTTTAATCCCAACAATTTTCTTTCTTAGGGAAATTAAGGTTCAGCTTTGTTAAATGATTTTTGAAATCATGAGATAGATGTTGGCTTAAAAATTCAGTCTTATGATCTCACATCTGATGTCTTTCCCAGAAAACTATATCCACGTGGTGCTGCGGTTCTTGCTCACTGGTATCTCCATTAAGCCCATCCTTCTCAGTAATTTTGGGGAATTTCAGTGGCCGTAAGCAGGACTAGCAGATGCTAAAGGTCCATTACTTTTACGTGACCAAAGTGGTCTAGAGTTTGAAGTAGTTGATGAATTACCGTTGTAGGAAATAATTTTTCCAAGTATTTATAGTTATAGCACAATTGTGGTTGTATTTATTGGGTTCCCTTCCCATCTCAGGAGAGTGGGATGTATTTATTTTTGTTATTAAAAATGAATGAGGATTCAGAGGTGGTGCTAGTGGTCTTTTTCTTGTGTGGTTTAGCAGTTGGCTTTTGAGGCAGTTTATTAAGTGCTATATCTCAACAAAAGAGACAGGAATCATGCTGTGGAATTTTTTCAAACATCATTCTTTTCTTTATTGATGTATGAAAAAAAGAAGCTTAAGAAAGTTTGTTTTAAAGTTGAATTCTGAGGTTTGTGTCTAGAGTAGGTAGGGCTTATGTTGCTGAGTGATTTCAGACATTTTTTTTTGTGTGTGTGTGTTTTCAGGGATGTGATTGTGTCGCTTAGCTTTCTGTCACATGTTATCTGATACTAAAAGATGTTAGTTGGGAAGCAGTTGGTGAAGCAAAGGTACCTAGTGGTATAGGAGAGAGAGAGCGAGAGAGCACCTTAGGGACAAGATATCTAAGCCAGAAATTTTTCAACGTGGCTTTCTGTGCCATGCTTTCCTGTGAAGATTGGAGATTGTGCTGCTAATAGTTTACATTCAATAAACAACACATCAGTATTACAGACACTATAAAAAGTGATCAAACAAGTACGTGAATAACTAAAGCAAAAGAGGTGTACAGGTTGTTAACTGTGCGTTGTTGTGCTTAAATTATTTCATTAACCTTCGTGAAATACAGTGTCAAAGATTAAGTTGCAGAATCAGAGGAGGAATAGTTCCACCCAGGAGGTCGTTTGTAGGAAATGTTAAGCTTGTAAGATTTTTTTGTTACATGTGGAAGCAAAGGCGTAAGTAAATGGCTTGTTTTTGCACTTTGCTTGGGCCCTGCTAATCACCATCTCATGAACACATAAACTGTTAATGTAATTAGGAAGTAAACCTGTGTTTTAGTTATTTGTTTGACTCATTCAGATTTTTTACAAGTAATGAAGCTTCGTGTTGAAGACCAAGTCATTCTTGACTCTTGTGTTTCTCTCACCCCGTAGTGAGTCCCGACCATCAGTGAGTCCTGTCCTTCTTTTCAGAATCTGACTGTGTGTTGTCGTGACCACCTGGCCCAGCTCATTCCGAGCCCTGCCTGGTTACTGCCTTGGTGTCCTGTTTCCCTCAGTCTGTTCATCAACTGTCAGGACACAAATTACCCTCACTGTTCCTCTTCTCAGACTGTTCAGCGTCTTCTCCCTCACTCCATGTTCAAGTTAAGGCCATGGTGGCAGCCAGACCACTGTGCCTGGCATTTTTGACCTCCCCTGCCCTGTTTATCTTCTGTAGTAATATCGCCCTTCCCATCATTCCTACATCATGGCGGCACATCCCCTCCTGGAGACCAGGCACATACCGTTCCCCCTGTTCCAGACGGCCTTCACCAGCTCTGTGGCTCACTCTTCCTCCTCCGTTATTATTGATTCAAGTATTGCATTTTCTTGGGTGACCCTCCTTCATATCAATAGCAGATTGCCACCCAGACATTTTTATTTTCTTTCTTACATTGTGTTTCTGCACAGACATTTTACCCTACAGTATACAAATAAGTAATAAATTTTACTGCCTTGCCTTATTTTCTCATTTGTCTCCCCGGGAAAATTAAAAATCTGTACGAGCAGGGATTTTTCTCTTTTTGGTCCCTACCCACCTCTAGCTGCTGGAGTGTGATGGCACTGAGGTTGAATGTTGGATGAACCAAAGCTCTGCCATCATCCTGTCACGATCCCAATTTTTTGTATATTTATTTCATATCCAGTCACTTTTCTAAGCTGTCTCAAGAGTAAAACTGAATTACCTGATTCCTGAATGTTTTGCTTAAAATAAAAGCTTACTCAGCTATCTTAAGCTAGTGCTGTCTTATTGAATTTAAATTTATTTCCTTTAATAGTTACACATGTAGTCAGGAATGACAATTGTGCTTAAGGCAGTGAGGGTAATGTATAGTTACTTGTAGTATTATCTTTTGTTAAGTGTTTTAAAGGTTATTCTCAGGTCATCAGGTAAGATTGGGCTTCAGGTTTATTATGGAATTTTCACACCCTGTATCACTGCTTTTGTCTGCTTATTCTTTTTTGCGGTTCTAAATCCTCACATATGCAAGATGAGAGAATTGTACCACAAAGCTCAGGCTGCATCAGGACTTGCAGTCTTCCTGCCTCAGCCTCCAGAATAGCTGAGATGACAGGTGCCTGCCAAGACCCCTGGTGCTCTATGAAGTTTTAGAAAGCAAAATGCTTTCCTAAACAGAAGGAAAACAACATTTGGCTGAATCTTTTTCATGCTGGTTTGTTTCCTTAAGTTGCTGTTATCTTTTCATTGTCTGCTAACCTTGAACAGTGGTCACTTCTGTAGTGGTTCCAGTGTCGTAGATTGACAGTTTCCTTCATTGTGGTTTCAGATTAGAGGCTGCCCAGTGTTCTAGGGCTTTTTTACCACCCTTGATTATTTATTGTATCATTGTTCCTTTCTCAGTCTACTCATTAGAAGATAAGCTTCGCAGGGTCACGGAATTTTCTGTTTTGGTCACTGATATTCCCAGCACCAAAAGCAGCACCTTGTCCTTGAATATACCCCTGGTTCTCATGGAGTCAAGAGCTCAGTCTTTCAATAATTCCTCAGTCTGTATTGTCTGGAGTTGAAAAAAATTAGACTCAGCGTCCCTGTGTGCCTCAGCCTTGGAGGAGCTTAAAATTCCTCCCCTCCTCTCCCTGTAAGTACAGCTCATGCAAGCAGCAGCAGTCACATCCCTGCTGCTTCCATGTTCAGCGGGTGGTTTTTGTGCTCCCGAATTTCTCAGTCTGGGCAGCGACCTGGGCCCCTGGTGGCCTGCAGCTGTGTGGAGTCCTCTGCTCACTTCCTTGAGCCAGGCAACTTATCACCCGTGCTAAGCTCATGGGCTGCTCAGCTAACTTTGTGAGCCCTCTTTGTCTTTTGGCATATGTAGGTGTTCTCTCTCTCTCTCTCTCTCTCTCTCTCTCTCTCTCGTAATTATTTTTAAAAATCTTTTCATCTGAAACTGAGAGGCAACTGGTCTGCCCACCCACCTGATTACTTGGAAATGCCGTCTCATTTCTAACTTTCTGATTCATTGTTGATTTTGAGGCCGTTACTTTTGGTTGTTGCTGTTTTGACTAGTTTTATTTCTTGGGGTCGAACCCCATGCCTTGTGCATGCTGGGCAAGCTCTGTCATCTTGTGCCTACCCCCACACAGGCTTAATTCTTATCTTGAGAGAAAAGGAAAGTATCGTGCCTGGTGTTTATCCTCTCTTGACTTGTTTCTCTCCTCTTTCCTTCCTTCCTTTTTTCACTATTCCATAAACATTAAAAAAGAGAATAGAACCTTTAGAAATTAAAGGATACATAGGTTTTGGAGGTGTTCATCCAACAAGGATTAAGATATATATCAGCTGAAAATCTGGAGTTAACTGAAAGAGAAGGGTTGTGGCTTCTTAGCACTTGGCACAACAAGATGAATGAGACTCAGCAAAACAAGATCCAGCATTCCTTGGATCCTGTATTTTGCTCCCTTGCCTATAGGGCTATGATCACAGAGACTCCTACATGAAATGCATTTGTAGCATGCTGAGAAAAACATGCTCTGGGACTGAGGGACTGCCTTCCAGTGGAACCTTGCCAGTGAGGTCTGTGTGGTTTGCTTCTTTGCTCCTATCACGGAGACATTGGTCCCATTCAGCAGTGCCATTGAATGCATGGCCCTAGTGGGCACTCTCTCCTCTCATGAAAACGTGAGCTCTCTGAAGAGAACAGTTGTGCTGCCTTTGCTCTCTCCTGAATCCCAGAGGGTAGAATCAGGCCTGCACACACCATGCACTAGGTCAGTGTTTTTGAATGAAGGAACATTCTTCCAGGACAGAGGCTAGGCACATTCTTGGTAATTTCGACACACAACATACATTCTGAAACCAATATCTACCATGTTTTTTTTTGGAATTATAATCCAGCCAGAAATGCATAGAAATACCTGTATCCCAGCATGCTTTAGACCTTTGGAATAATGACTTTTTCCTGCTGTTTTTTATTTTGCCAGTCCAGTTGACAGCAAACATATCCTTTTCTTGCGTTTATCCTTGATCATGATTGTATATCTTATTTTTAAGTTACCCAGAACTGTTGTACTCTTCTGTGCCTTTTTTATTACAAAGAAAAATCCTTTTGTATTGGTACATGTGTGTGATATTACAGTCATCATGAGGAATTGGTACATACACATTTTGTTTTATCTTAAACTTCTCCCATACCCGCACCTCACACCACAGGCAGGGGCTACGAGGTGCCATATTGGGTAGTCTTGGGGAGTCACAGTTCCCTTCCTAGTGGCGAGGAAAGAGAGGTCTCACTTACTCCAGTAACTGGACAAAATCAAGTTTGTGATAGGAAACCCAAGAGACTATGGTGTGGGGAGGCAGTCATAATATATACCAAATGGGCCCTTGATTAATTGGCCTGTGAGTACGGTAAGGGTGTTGTGTTATCAAATAATATTTATTCTTGGAATGATTTTGTGCTTATTATTGAAAATTTGCAAAATGCAAAAAGGTGAAAGAAAAAATAGACATGAGTCCAGAATAATTGAGATTATTATTTTTTCTTATATTTCTTCTGGATTTTTTCTATGAAGATTTTAGGCAGCTCTAATAATTCAGTGTAAGTTTGCATTGGTCTTCCTTTAAAGCCATGACAATGATATTTTTACACTTTTTTTCAACAAACTGTGCAGTTTCACGCCTACATGGCATTCACTTGGATAGGTAGTCTCAGATCATTTCTCATTGTTGCATAGAATGTTGGCCAGCACCTCCCCCAGGCTTACCAACGGTGATCATAATGCCATAAGTATTGTAATATATAAGACTATTTAAGGTTGTTTTTATGGGATAAGTTCCCAGAAGTGAAGTTGTCATGTCTAAGGGCACCAATATTTTTTCTGCCAAATAGTTTTTCAAAAGAATCGTGCATTTGCCAGTAGTAAGGCTTGCAAGTGGAGCTGGTTTATGTCAATTAATTGGGGTCATAAGAAAGCAGGTCATCAACCTCTTCCCTCTTGGATCTGGGACAATTGACAGTTGGAACTGAGTTCAGAATAAACAGTAATAAAGGCTTAAATAACTCTAATGGTTGTGGTTCAGCAGTCTTCCATGGCAGCGTGTTGCAAAGTTTAATAGCCTATGGGGTTTTGTTTCCTTTTATTTCATATCCCCTCTGCTTTTTTCTTCTCTCCCTCCAGGTTTAAAACATGTTTTCCTGGCTACAGTTAAGCCTTAGTACTTCTTGTTCTGGCTTTGTTGATTAATGAGTATAATTGACCCCTGTTGTCTCTATTATACAAGCCAGGGCAATTTGTTTTTATGTAGCAGTTATTTTCTGAGCTGTCACAAAACTGCCTTACAAAGAGGGCTCATTATCAGCCCAGAGGAAAAGGATTTCAAGGGATGAAGTGAATAACCATTTGTAAGAAGAGGAGGAGGAAAAGTCTAAGCTGTTCAGTGTCCAAGGAAATGAAAGAGCTTTAGGGGCAGAATAATTAATTGTTGCGTAGATGGTACCCAGCAAGACTTGATGATATGTAGGAATTACTGGATTTAGAGTGACTCCCACGGACACTCTGGAGACTGGGATATATGGGAGGATGGAATGTAGATCCAAGGAAAAACATGAGCGTGACATGTTATTATAGCCCATTAGAAATTGGTTATGGAAAATAACAGCTGTATATATGTAGATGGGAAGTAAGAGGTAGCTAAGTTGGAAAGCTTTATCTGTGTAGACATTGACCCTGTGTAATTCCCAGATGCTTCCATTGGATGGTGTTTTACTATTCATTCATGTAGAGATTTGCCACCCCACTCTGATGCTGCCGCAGTCCCATGGTCTTCAGCTCACCGAGTCAAGTAGGAATGTGGCAGAGGTCCAGGGAAAAGATACTGAAACAAAAAGAGGTCTTGACTTCGACAAAGTTGATCTGCCGAAGACTTGGGTTTGGATGTTACCGGGACTCACCTGGGTCTAGTCTCCTCAGGTTGAGTTGTGAGGTTTCTAAAGCAAAGGCCATTATGCTTAATCACTCTGTACAAATGCTGTAGTACTTTCCCCCAGGGAAGCAAAAGGAAATGGCCACAGAGAGATGGAAAGAAAATCCAGAGTCTCAACAGTGAGATCATTAGAAGTGACAGCTGCGAATCAGAGAGTGGGCAGCCATGGATTACAGACTTTGAAGTGTTCCTCGTTATCTTATGACTTTGTAGATAAGCCAAATCAGGCATAGGTTTACTTTTTACTGCCGTTCATCTAGGTACCTGTAGAACTGGATTAAAACCCGAACTCCGCTTTTGCCGTTTGGTGCGGTTTGTGGAGGGAGGAAAGCTCTGACTGGCCTCCGGTGTCCTAAGCCTTGTTCTTCTGTTGTCCTACACGAGTGTGAGATTTCCTCCCACACACTTCCGGAGAGAATCCTGCAAAACACGGGGCTGTATTAATTGGAAAGCAGCAGCCATTAATGTTACTCATGTGCTTTCTTTTGTTTAAAAAGTCTCAGAAGAAAGTTGGTTTGGTCCCTTGGAGAAACTTCTGATGCAAGAGCCATTTAGCAGGAGGGACAGCCCTGGAGAGAAGGGCTGGGGAAGGGTAGGTGGGAGGACTTGACGGTTGCTTTGGTATTAGCTCCACAGAGTTTGTAGATCCTGAAATCTTAGAAACCACATTACCTTGTTGGTAAGAAGTGAGTTATCAAGTCTTTAGAAAGAATGGGGTCCTCTTGCCGCTGGACCAGCAGTGGGTAGAATGGGCACAGTTAGTCTGTACATAGAGGAGGACAGCTACTTTCTTGATGAAGGGAGCCTGTTGCATCCAAAAAGAAAATTGATAATTGAGTTTACTTGAAGTACAAATGGAGGTGGAGAGGTGACCAATGTCTTTTTTAAAAAATTAGTATATGATTATAGTACATAACAGCTGCATGCATTTTGGAGGAATTAGCATATTTTATATTATTTCTTGACCACTTCTAGTCTCCTTACCTCCCTCTCTGCCTTTTCCCCTCTGTCTTTCTGTGATTTTGTCCTTCTCCAGAAAGTCTATTTCCTACCATCTCTACTTTATTTGATACTTTAATCCACTCATATTTTGGTTTTCTCATGTAGGTAAAATCATGGGATGGTTAAGTCTGACTTAATTTCACTTAACATGATGGTTCAGCCAATGTGTTTTGGTGTTGATGATCAAACGCAGGGCCTTTGCACTGAGCTGTATCTCTAGCCCTTTTTTTTTTTTATTTTGAGACAAGGTTTCTAATTTGTTGATCTGTCCTAGGTGGGTAAACTTGCAGTCCTCCTACTTCGGCCTCCCTGAGCTCTGGGGTCACAGGCATGTACCACCACACCCCACATCCCAACCAAGATGTTGAATACAGAGTGTGAAGGGTGGGAGGGGAGGGTTGGCCATGGTACTACAGTTACAGATCAGTCAATCTGTTCTAAATTGGTATTGCACAGTGGCTTAACTATAAGTAACAACAATGTGCCATACAGTTAAAAAAAAGCTGAGAGAAAGAAAAGATTTTAAAGGGTTTTTTTTTGCCACCAATAAATATTTGGAAGAGATATGTTTAAACATTACACATTGTGTACATGTACCAACGCATTATATTACCCCATTAACAGACATCAGTGGATACACAAATTGTGGTATGTATACACGATAGAATACTACTCATCTATAAAGTCAGATAGGTTGGAGGCTTCTGTAGATAAACAGAGGCAACATGAGACCACGATGCTTACTGAAGTGAGTCAGAAGCAGAAGGTGAAATATCGGATGGTTTCTCTGATATGAGAGACCCAGACCACAATAGTTTTGTAGAACTTAGTGTGGGAAATGATGTGAACTGGAGGGGCGGGGGAGGGTTGAAAGGAGAGAAGGGGAGGATTTGGAACTTTGCCATGATATGCATGTACACCAAATAGTCAAGATCGATGTAAACTTTATGTTTTGCACTTATATGTATCAATAAAATGGGAAATATGTTCAATTTTTAATGTTTTACGTATCATTTAAACAAGAAGTTAACGAGAGTAAGAATTTCTGTAGTTGCTTTGTACCAATGGGGTTTAGTAACTCCAAGTTCTTATGTTAAGCAGTTTTATAGGTGTAGTGTTTGTGGTGATGTGGGGAAAAACTATTGGGGGGCTCGTCAAAAACACATTCCCGAGGTCACTTAAAGATTTGTTTTACGTGCACTTCCATCAACTAAAGAGAGCTCGGTAAACAAAGGGAAGGATGGGAGTTTACACATCTTGGTTAATCATAACTCGTCTGAGTTTTGCTTCCCCATTCCTTATTAACGGAGATATTTATAGAGGCCCATTCCCATTTCCATGGCCTGCCCTGTCATTGGTTTGACTTTTCAAATGACACCCTCAGTAAAAGGCACTTCTTTGTGTGCATATACTTTTCTTATTTGTGATTCAGAACTATTTTATCTCAGTTTCTCCTGCATCCTGTTGCTGGTGCTGCGATGAATGTGTATTGCGTAATTATATTCTCGTTCCTTACCCCCAAAATGAAGTCGTTAAAAAGAGAGTAAGATCTGTCCTTAGCTCCCAGCCTGTAAGCCATTATTTCTATACAACCCCTACCTCAGAGTCTGTGATCCGCCTCTGAAGCTCCGCCCTGGACACGCCCATCTTCCCCAAATCCTGTCAGCAGAATTGTTCCAACTCACATGGGTTGGCCTTTTCCCTCTTCTCCATTTCTCTGGGCACTCCTGTCCTCCAAACCTCTATTCTTTGTTCTGTGCCCTCCCTCAGGCTCTGTTAAAAAGTCCTCTTCTGTTTCCTTTTTCCCCCAATAAATTCTCATAATTTCTTTGAAGATACCAAAAATTATGTTCTTGTGAACTCACAATTTACATGATGGGAAGTGCCATTGTCTGTGCCTGCAAACTGGGTACTTTCCATTGCAGATGCCTTGCTGGCAAGGGCCACCCCTGAGCAGTAGGTAAGTCTCCCCTTCTCCCCTGGTGTCAGGAACTGCACGTGATGGAGGCATCCTCACCTGTATGTAGTGCTTTATGTTTTCTAAAGTCGTTCCTTTGACTTGCCTGAAATCTGAAATGCTCCAAGGCTCAGGACTCGGCCCTTCAGGGACCTGGCCTTGTGCCTCTTGCCACTTCAATCATTGACTCACCCACAGCTCAGTCTCGTGCCTGGGCTTTAATGCTTTTCTGCTTCACTTTGCCATTCACAGGGTACTCTGGCCAGGACTTTGACTGGGCGGATTATCACAAGCAGCACGGCGCTGAAGAAGCACCTCCCTTCTGCTTCAGAAATGTAAGAAACCCCCCTTACTGCTTTGTAAAATCACAGATGTTGGTCATTGTAAATTTCATGGGTTGCTTACTGTTTATTGACCAAGTTTGAAGGACTCCTGTGCACTATAGGATCATAAAACTCTCCTAATTTTTGAAAAGTCTACCATCCAGGTTGGTTATTTTTATATTCACGTTGTGTACAGCTAGGCTATATCTATAATATACTAACAGATTGTCTAGTAGACATACAGTGGCCAGGACATGTTAAAAGTTTATTTCTCAAGTATGGAAGAGTTTAGGGTATTCCTGATCAGTAGTTAGCTCTCATCCTAATGAGTCTTATGATAAATTTATCTTCTGAGTAGATAAGAAAGATGATCAAAAAGGTTTTTATCTTTAGTTCTAAATTCTTCAGCTAACAGTGATGGATATTATTTCTGTTCACCTTCCACTGGTGACAATTCGTCACTCAGGTGGTGTAAGTCAAGTCAAGAAATAGGTGGTGACTTCTTGCCAGCAGTGATTCTGTATTATGGAGGAAAGAGGACAAATTGTGGCAGACACCTGTTTGCCTATCCACAGTTGTCTACGCGTTGCCCTGTGATGTGATACTTAGGAGACCGATTGATTGGTAGGAGACTCTTTGCTCTTGAGACTTATTAGAAAATAAAATATGATTTTTCTTATTTAGTGCTTTTATTACTAGTAAGATGCTACTTAAAAATTTTGTGCCTTACATACTCTAAGCTGTTTACATATTCAGAGAGAACTTGTTGATACAGTAGGAGTTTGAGGATATAACAAGTAGTGAGTGTGTTGCTTGTATGGTTATAGAAAGTGATTTTATAGAGTACTTATAAAATTATTTATGCTTCATCAACCATAGAAGTAATGACGAAGGAGATAAAAATTATTGTTTTAAAAATGAAGCATAAATGTCTATCCTAGTATGTTTGATGTACTCTTTGTTATATGAAAGCTAATTGCGTATATTAAGAGATAAAAGTACTGACCTCCCCTCCAGTCTAGAGATAGAACATTATAAAGCAGCCCAATTTGGAGACTTGGTTCTGAATATGCTTTTTTGTTAGCCTCAGATTTATTGCTGTCCCCACAGTAATTTGTGCTGTAGGGATAACAGAAGGCAAAAAATGAGAAGAGAAAATGTTGTCTTAATAACGCTACAAACTGAGCAAATTTAGATTTTAGAAGTCTAAGTTGGTAGGTTGTTAAATCGGATCATACTCATCTGTTCAGAAGCAAATCCGAGAATATCAGAGCTGGATATCAGAGCCCTTCAGTGCCTACATGACCTCTACACAGAAGCAGTTTCTGTAGTGTTGAAGAACTTGGTGGCAAGTGTGTAAATGGCATGGCAGGGACAGCTGTCATGCGCCATATGAGTAGCACCTGATGAGCCCTTACGGCTCAAGTCTAGTGACTCCTCACTTGTTTTCTTGCCACACGATGTCCCCATGTCAGACTTTACTTGCTAGACTAGCGTTCACTCAGGTCCATGGCAACAGCCCGTAGTGTCCTCAAATCCATTTGAGACTGTGTTTGTACATCATAAGAGATAACTGTTCCCATCACCCCTCAGTTCTGCACGTGGGGAGCGTTTCTTCTCTGATGCTGTATTTCCACTGAGACTTCTTGTCCACTGTCCTTTGCTCCCATCCAGCAGGAGTTGTCCAAATGGCTTTTAATTATGGATCGAGTGGCTGAATCCTCACTTGGCTTCTGAGCTTTCAGGATTTAGCTGCCAAGATTGACTCTGTGCTAATGAATGTGCTGGTGTATTCATCAGGCAGGCCTTTGTTTCCAGCTCCCCACTTATTTTCTAGACAAGATTGTGGTCTGCCTGTTGGCATATGCATTGCATTATGGGTACTCTGCTGAATTTGTTAGCTTGCTCCAAGTGCTCTTTAATGGAATGCTTCTTATGAATTCATTTTTTAATCACCCATCTCATGTGCGCTGGAAGAGAGCTGGCGTGGAATTGGATGCGTGGAAGACATTTCCCCAGGGATGTTTAACAATCAGAGGCAGTTATGGAATGGATTGACACCATCAAATGCTTAGAAAAATAAACTCATGGGTAACAGTCTTGCTATTGATCTTTTATAAATTACCCTCAAGCAGGGAGTTGAAGCGAAAATAGGTTACATGGTTGTAGCTTTCTCTTATTAAGTAGAATAAAATGCATTTTAACTTACTTAGAGGTTTTTCAAGCCTTCTCTCAGGTTGTATTATTAGAAAGAAGCTCGATATGTAATGTGCGGGTGAGACGGGATGACTTGCAGAAAAAAGAAATAGCCCATGTAGAGTTCTCTGATTCCTGTTTCCAAAAGACACATAAAGGAAACGAATAAATTGATTTTCTGGTGTGCACTGGGTAATTTTCTGATTACATAAAGATATGATTGCATTATTCAACTCAGTTTATAAAAAGCCATGTAAATGTGAATTATTTTGATTTCTTCTCATGAGCCACATACAGATACGGTCTCTGTTGCTTAAAAGAACTTGTTTATATTAGTTTATATATTTTGAAATAGATATGTTTACATAGGAGAAGAACATGTCTGATTGTAGTTTATAGTAGTTGATGATTTCGTATTTATTTGAAAATAAGGTTAGGAAGGAGTTTTACTTCCAGCACTGCCTGAGTAAATTCATACTGAATGGACCTGTTTATACATAACAGCCTAATTACACATATAGTGCCAAAAATTGCTGCAGGAGAGTGGCCGATACTGATCAGAAGTAGGCAGGTGGGCAGGTGGTGGGCAGGAGGAAGTGGCAGGGAGTGCTTGTCCTGATTTTCTTTTGAGGCCATTTGTGAAATGACTAAAAGGGATGTTAAAACTTAGAGGCACCTGCCCTCTTGAACCAGGATGTAGAATTTGGGCAGCCACAGCCACTGGCGAGTGAGAAGAGTTTCAGACAGTGGAGAGCAAGGAGGGGGAAGTCATAGGTCTTGTGCTACTATATCTCGGCACGGTCCTTGAATTATGCACGTGCCTGGTAGAGTCCAGGCAGCTTAGATACGGAAGAGAGAACAGAGCTGAGGCTTAAGTTGCTTCTCAAAGTACAGAGCTTGTAGAGTGAGTCCGGCCAAGTTAATTGCTTGCTTAGAACAGAAAAATCTTGGTAGGAATATAACACACCCCAGAGTCTCCTCACTGTAGAGCTGACAACATACATGTTTCAGTCCAAAGTTGCTCAAGACACAAAGAAACTGGAAAATCAGATTCATTTCTTTTTTCTTTTTTCTTTTTTCTTTTTTTTTTTTTGTACTGGAGATTGAATACAGACAGGGTTTTTGCTCTGAGCTACATACCCAGCCCCATTTTACTGTTTGTATGTGACGGGGTCTCACTACGTTGCTGTGTTGCCTTAGATGGGGCTGGAAATTGCCAGGTTCATTTCTGAGTAGGAAAAGTAAGTACAGGAGACCAGAGTCAGCATGATCTAGATATTGAAATTACCAGACAGTTATTTTTTGTTATATCTAAGCTAAGTGATGGAACACATTGGTTCTCAACACACGGTTCTTATATCACCAGTTTCAGCATCATTTAAGTTCTTGTAAGAAACACAGATCCTTTACCTGCACATATAGTCAACTGAATCAGAAACTTTAGGGTATAATTCAGCAAACTGTTTTTTTTTGTAAAGGCCTGCAAAACAATTCTGATATAACCTGAAGTTTGAGAACCACAGGTGTGAAGAAAAATGTGTGAATCAAAGGATAGGAAGTTCTAGTGAAGTAGAAAGTAGAAACTATGAAAAAAATCGAAAATCTATAATTGAATACATTATCTGAAATAGTGTAATTCAGATACATTGGAGTAGCTTACTAGGAGAATGGAGGTTACAAAGGAAAGAGTCTGTGACCTTGAAGTCAGCAATGATCCTTTGTTTTTGAGCCACTGGTTTGTGATATTTAATATGATAGTCTGTGCAGATTAATATTTTAGTTCACACAAAGTGTTATACCTGAGTGTTTTTTTATAGCAGCTTTATTTACAACCACCAGATATTGTAAATGGCTCAAATAGTCTTCATCTGGTAGGTGGGAGAACTGTGGTACTCCTACATAATCTGCTCAGCCATGGAACAGTATAAGCTACCAATTCCTGCTGTAGCTTGCGTGAATCCTGCATTCGTTTTGTAGAGTGAAAGGACCAGACTCAGAGAGCTCTGGATAGTGTGACTCAGTGTCTGGGACACTGTGGAATAGAAAGAAAATTATAGGAACTACAAACCAGAGTGGTGGTTGCTCCCAGGTGAGTGACGAGGAGGGCCTGTTTACCAAAGGACCAATGCACGCGTGTTCTGAGGGTGAAGAAACTGTCCTGTATCTTGATTATGATTGTGGCTTATGATTAACAACCATCGTATGGGTCTAACAGCCCTGTTTCCACAGAGCCATGGACCCAAAACAGTGGATTTCACTGTATGTAAATTGTTTTAAAGTTAATTTAAAAAGTAAATATGATGGACAGAAATGACAATGGGGAAATAAAGACTTTAAATAAAAGAAAATTAAGAGAATTTATCCTCCATACACATGCACTGTAAGAAACACTATAGGGCATTATTCAAATGTCCGTAAAGAAAATGATGCTTGCTCAGTGGATGTTCTGTCTGCCCATATTGACACTGTCAGATAGACCCAGGTGTGATTTTACTAAGGGTGAGAGCGAGAGCAGAAGAAGTAGTGTATCAATCAGTAATCCAAGAGGGGAAGGGGAACATATGCAGAGCATTGCTCACTTAACAAGTATTAGGCGCTCACTGTATTCCGAGTCTGCCCAAATCCAGGGATACACAAATGAAGAACTGGTGGCTCTTTTCTCACCAGTGATGGGAACGACAAGCATGAGGCCCGGCCTGTCTGTGTCATGAGTGAGACATGTGTGCATACCTGAGCATTTCTGTGTCCCTGCCTGCTGACTGTCCTTTGCCCATCCTCCTGACTCAGGATCACTGCGTTTCTTTTTCAGACGTCATTCAGTCGGGGCTTCACTAAGAACATGAAACTTGAAGCTGTGAACCCCAGGAACCCGGGAGAACTCTGTGTGGCCTCCGTGGTCAGTGTGAAGGGCCGGCTGATGTGGCTGCACCTGGAAGGTAAACACAGCCAGCCTCTTAGGACAACTTCGGGTCTGGAGGGGGTGACAGGGTGCTGGAGAGTTCAGCATGCTCACCCAGTGCCCTTTTTGCCCCCCTTTCATGCAAGAGGCTCTTAAATTATTCAGTGTTCTTAAATAAGTGAAACTAATCAAATACAAATTCATTCAAAGGCACTCATCTCAACTAATAATTTCACAAAATGAGATGCTGGTGAGATAATTATGTTTGGAACACAGTGGTCTTTTTACATCTATGATTATAAAAGCTAATGTCACAATTAAATTAATGTGAGTCACTAAAAATGGTATTTGAGGTCTTGGTTATTATTAGAATAAAATCATATATTTGCATTTTAATGGGAATGGTACCATGTACTTTGGTAGATGTTTAATTTTTCCTCAAAGTAGGAACTTGGAGGTGGTGACTTTCTCTCCAAATACATAATAATCTTCAATAATGTTGAAACTGTATCATAATAAAAGTGTAAAGAACTCTTCCATTTGCAGTTTATTTACAAGTGGACAGAGGATTTACAGAACAATGTATTTTGTTAGAACCTTGGTCAGATTGGGGATTTAGGTAGAAGACTATTTTCTGGATGGTGTATTTCCAGGTAGAAATGATAAAAATGGATCAAGTATGTAGGTTTTCTCATCTTTACCTAGCTTATAATTTTTGAAAGTGATCCCACAGAATTCATTAGTTACTGTAAAAATTGTATACTCAGAAGAATGTAGATAGTGGGGGGGGCAGTCATATATTGTTAGCTCTCTTGTTTAAATTTTGCGACATTCATGCTGCTGTTGGGACAGGAACTTCAGGAAGGTCTAGAGTTGGCACTAGTATTTCCTCATCCTTATCTCCTCCACAAGTCTAAAAATGTGAATAATTCTGAGGTGGGCCTACAGCCTTGCAAATACTGTAGCCTAATAGACTGGAATATGTAGAGGACAGTGATTTTATATATTGTTAGGTTGCTAAGTCCCAGAAAACAGATAAAAGGTTGCTGAGGCTGAGATTCAGTGTCAATTTGAAGTAAATGGAAATTCTCAGAAAAGTTTATTGCTCTGTGGATTTTCAAGTAGGATGCCTTTTGTTTGGAATCAGCCTAAAGGTCGACAACACAGGCAATGCGGTGACATCACCCCTGCTCCAGGAATAAGGAACATGGCTTTGTTTTTGTGACGCTGTGTAGAGTTGGGTTGACTGTTACTGTACCCACGAGTTATTTTCTGTTTTCTAATCACTAAATTCAACTTGGTCTCTGATGCTGTAGCCACGAGGATGAGATTGGAGAACTGTTTGCTTAATTAATTCGGAAGCAAACATGGCAAAGTTGTTTTGTCACTGTTGTGTAGGACATTGTGGTTAAATTCTTAGTTAGGCATTATTTATCTTGTAGCTTCTCCTTTCAGTGTCCCTTACAACCGTTAATTACCTAACGCAAGCGGCAGCCAGTGTCCTGATTCATCTAGGTGGAGGAAGGTGCCGAAACCAGTGAGATCTGCTGTGGCTCCCTGTCATTGTCTCTTTTCTCTGTTGCTCTGTCCGCTGGACACTGCAGCTTCCCAGCTCTTCAAAAAAAAAAAGAGTGATGAGCAATATTTACTGTATATTTAACATGTTCTGACAATACTTCTTCCTTCTGATGGTTTCCTTTGGCGATACTTTCTTGGTTTTATAGTTAAAAGAAGGAAAGTAACTCCTACGTCACTTCCTATTCCCCAGAGTGCTTTGACTGGGTAGGAATGCAAAGTAGTTGGCCTTAGCAAGGAGATTAGCAAATAGGGTGATCTTTTTTTCCAGACCTTCCACATTTTTTCCCTTATTTTATTAGTATATACTCGATATGAAATACACAGTGGTTACATTGATCTTGGATATGTTGCACACACATACATCACATTAACATTACAACCCTTTCCTTTCGCCTTCTAGGCCCTTCCACTTCATTTTTTTTAGGTGACTAGTATCCTACCATTTTATTTGTTTTTATAATTTATATATACATGAATTCCAAAGTCTATAACACATAGGCCAATACCTTCTCCATTTTTAGAATCAGTGTTTGTAATAATCTGTTGAATTTTTTAATCAAATATTCTGCTGCTATCTGTTGAATATTACGTGGAATTAGTGGTCCAAATCTTCCATCTTTCCCATCACTTAAAAAATATATTACACATAGATAACATAAAATTTCGGCTCATCTCCTTGCTTGAATTATTTTTTGTTTTTCTTTGGTTTCCGAGTATTTACGTTTTCAAATGACAGCTGACTGGCATTTATTTCTCATTATTTTAGTTTTATATACATAATATTTTCTTCATCAATATGGGGATAAAAGGATAGGGACTCATTATGATCACTTTGTGGCTGTTAAATTACTTTGTACGCTGATTATTAGACTGATTATAGACCATTTATTTGACACTTTAAATTTTATAAAGTACTTTATAACAATTTTATTGGTGACTTTAATGCCTTAAGTTGATTTGAAGCCTTTTCAACACATGGCTGATTGACCACTTTTAGGTAATTAAAATGATCACTTCTAGTTAATATTTGACTTCTCCTGAAGTCAGATCATTCTTTTAAGTATCCTGAAGGGTCTGTGGTTGAAAGGGAGGCAATGAATAAAATGTAAGAGATGAATGTAATATTATTCTAGGTGTATACTGGGAAAGAATTTTAAACTCTCACAAACCACTAAGAGTTAGGAAGGGCAATTAATTATGTTGGGGTTTGGTGTCAGGGAACAGATGTTGCAGTATTTTCTCTCAGCTCTGTGTTCTGCTGTAGGTAATCATTCTGTAGTTCTGAATGTTGTCCATATAATATGAGTTACTTTCAATTTTAACGGGTCTAGCGTTGCAGCCACACAGGCTAGCTCATGCACTCCTAGGATACATTCTCACAAAGGAAGTAACTTTATATTCATTCCAGATTGTTTTCTTATGGTAACGGATGCACACTGGGTGCTTTTCTTGTTCTTTAACCCTTAAGAGGGTCCACTTCATTGTGCCACCTTTTCTTGACTTCCCTTGGGAGATGCACTTTCCCAGAATTGTTTTTCTAGGATGTTTGCCTAGATACAGGTTGAATATCCCTTCTCTGAAATGTTTGACATCAGAAGTGGTTTGGATTCCGGGTGTTTGGATTTTTAAATTTTTGATGTTTAGGGTTTTTGGAATAGTAGTATGGATATAATGAGATATCCTGGGAAGGGTTCCCATTCTGAAACATGCAGCTGATTTGTGTTTCACGTGTACCTTATGCACGTAGGTAACTGTAAATTCTTCTCCATGATTTTGCACATGATGCACACTTTTATGGTGGGAGGTTTTCTACTTATGCTGTCTTGGTGGCACTCAAAAAATTTCAGACTTGGGAGTTTGGATCTTAAGATTGCAGATGCTAGTCCTTTGAGTGTACATGTGCAATTTTATTTCACACGGGGCACACTTAGACCCAGTGGAATTCTACCTTCCATGTTCAATACTTAATGCAGCAGGTTGATAAGAACTCTGACTAGTTTAACTTTTTGTGTGTATCTGTGGTACTGGGGATTGAATCCAGGGCTTTCACACTGAGATACATCCCAAGTCCTTATTTTGAAATTGTTTGTCCCAAGAAAACTTAGGTAAGTTGCTAGAATGTTCAGCTGCTCAGTCTGGGCTCACACTCTGACCATCTTACCTCGCTTCACAGGGTGCAGGGATTACAGAAGTATACCATCACGCAGAGCTAATAGTTTAGGGTTTTTTTTTTTTTTTTTTTTTTTTTTTACTCTTTAGAAATTCGTGGCAGAATGCAAGATAAAGTTTGCTATATTAACTGTGTGTAAATGTCTGGTTCGGTGGCACGAGGTGCGTTCACGTTGTGTTGTCCAGCCATCACTGTTGTTTGTCCATCTTCAGAGCTTTTTCATCTTGCAAAACTGCACACAATAGCATTAAATCTGATTTTCTTCCCCACTCTCAACTCCCAGAAACCACTCTTTACTTCTTGTCTCTAAGGACAAGACTGCCCTGCACACCACATATAGGTAGGCAACATACAGAAATTATCTGGAAATAGTGATTTTTTTTGCAGGATTTATTGATCATAATCATGCTTTTATGATTTTGTATTATTTACTGCATGATAATTGGCCATATTGTTTCTTTGATCCACACACACCTTTAGTCCTTATTAGCAAGAATATTAAGGTGGGATGGCTCATGGTTTACTCAGGGTTAAAGTAATAGTTGATTCCTACTTGTACACACTGTAGCTCTGATATTTGTCATTCTAGGTTATTGTCATCTATGTAGCTCTTGAGTCACCAGTCGTAGGTACTGTGAGAAATTACATTGACTTGCTACTTAATCTGAACTGCAAGTATAAATTCAAGGAAAAAAAAAACCCGTGGTCCTCCCTGGATTCATATATGCTTGGGTTTTATTGAGAAGAAAGGAACAAAATAATTATCAAACCATTGCCTCTCAAACTTAATGGGCATGCAGATAACTTCGGAATCTTGTTACAATTACATTATCCTGACTAGGTTCAGGATGGAATCAGAGCATTTTAATTTGTAAGAAATTCTCAGATGATGCTAGTGCTGGTAGTGAATTGATCTTAGGTGCAGTTTCAAGGGATAGAATAAATATTTGTCTCAAGCAAGAAAGTCTTGGAGGTGTCCATTGTGGAGGTGATACGTCACTGGAAGGATTTTATTCAGTAGACGACTCCTTCTGTCATCCCCGGTTCTGTTGTCTTAGTCAGTGGCATTCACCCTCGTAATGACAAGATGAACGCTTCATCCAGCATTGTCTTGGTGTTTCAGATGTGAAGTAAACATGACGGTTAATTGGACGTTAAGTCTGCCTTGCTCAGCAAACCTTCTTGAAAGTATCCTCAGTGATACATGCTTAAATCTAATTGGCTAAACCTGAATCACATGACCACCAGAAGCCCCAAAGAGACTGGGTAGCTTTGTTTCCAGACTCATTGAGAAAACAGGTGGTAATTAAGTTTTGGGCAGCCATCTAGAGTATCTGCCATATGTATCATCACAGGACCTACTGCATATGCTGGTAGTTCCTAGGACCATCGTAATCTGGAGAGTGTGCCAGGATCACTTGTAGCAGAAGGCAGTGAGGACAGAACTGACCGGAACATCCAGGGGAAAGGGTTAGATAGAGAAGAGACAAAGTTTAGATGTGGTGACAAAAGCAGGGGATGGGCAGTAAAGTTTTCATGTGCCTTCTAGCTTACAACTCTGCCCTTTAAAAACCAAATGCCAGCCGCTTCTTGTTCTTGGTCTTGATTATAATGTTTGATTCAGATCCTGATGATACTAGTGTAATTGTTGATGGAAATGCTGCTTTTGCAGAGCTAAGGTTGCAGAATGTACTTCAACTGAGTGATTCTTTGGCCTGTTGGTCTGTGTTGGATCTCAGATGCCCAATGCTCAGTGAGATCACAGAGCCCCAAAAATTGCACAACAGTGTAGTTTCTAACGTCCCACCTGGACCAACATTTCTGGTTCTGTAAAGAGTGAGTCACCTTGAATGGAAGATCAAGAATGTTGAAAATGACCTTGACATGATTAGGCAATTTTTAAACATATAGACATTGCCTTCACTTGTCAAGGTGTTGGGAAAAGTGTTGAGTAAGGTGTTACTCTCATTGTAACATTTATTTGTAACCCATGGGCACCATTTTTCTTTCCTCTGTCTCAACATTTCAGTTTTGTCAAAACCTGTTAGCCAACTTTCCAACACCATCACACAAGAGAAGGTTTATTCTGATTCACAGTTTAGGAATTTCCAGCCCATAGCCATTTTTTTTTTTTTTTTTTTTTTTTTTGTTTCCCTCATCATGGCTTTGGGCCTACAGCAAGGTAGCACATTGTAGAAGTGTATGGTGAGCGATGAAGAACCTCGTGTATAAAATGTAGTAAAACCATCCTGCAGTGACTGGATTGCATTAACTGACTCATGGTAATCATGGAAAATGGTTTCAGGCCCATGGGAAGAAGTGGGTAAATGTTCCGTTATTACTTTATCCTCATTATGATTCATATCAGTTTCCTCTTGCTTATAAGGTGTTTGATGTGCCCTATGTTCCTGAATGTTAAGCATCCTAGCTGAGACAGGAATTTCTTTTATATCATAAAAGGATGATTTACTGCTGGGGTTACTGCTAGATTATTTAACTTTCTTAGTTCTTTCCCTTACAGAAAATTCTGATGGCAGCTTTAGAAGGTGAATAGCAAAATCTGGCTTTGAAACTGAAAGCCTTCTTGAAGTTAAAACAGACGAGATTTTGGGTTTAGTGTTTTCCAGTTCTTTGAACACGTGGATGGGGTGGTGTCCCTGTGGGATTTGTTACCCTATCCCTCTCCATTCCATTTTGCTAGCACAGAATAAAACGCACATTCACAAAACAAAGATGACCCAGTGTCCTCAGGTCTGTGGGGAAATAAAATTTAAGTTCAGCAAACTCAACTCATTTCATCAACCAGTGCTATAACCAGCCATAAACAGCCTCTCGTGATCTTCACTTTTTTCTTTCTTCTCCCTCCCTCCTTCCTTCCTTCCTTCCCTCCCTCCCTCCTTCCCTCCCTCCCTCCCTCCCTCCCTTCTTTCTTTCCTTCCTCCCTCCCTCCCTCCCTCCCCCCCTCCCTTCCTTCCTTCCTTCCTTCCTTCCTTCCTTCCTTCCTTCCTTCCTTCCTTCCTTCCTTTTGAGACAGGGTCTCCCTTCATAGCCCAGGCTGGTACTGAACTCACTACTTAGTCCAGGCTGGACTTGGACTTGGCAATCTTCCTGCCTCAACCTCCTGAGTGCCAGGATTATAGGCGTGCACCACCACGCCCAGCTTTAGGTGGTGCTAGAGAATTGAACCCACGGCCTTGTGCTTGCTAGGCAAGTGCTCTAACTGCTGTGCCATTCCTCTAGCCTCTCTTTTTTCTTTTTAAAATTGGAGAAAAAAAGTTTTTTTCACGATTAGTAATAGCAAGACACCTATAACTTCCATTTGTTACTCTGTGCTGGGAACAACTTTGGACAGTGAAGGTTTTTTGTTGTTGTTGTTGATGTTGTTTTCTTTTTTTTAACTTCAGGGATTGTATTATTTTACCTTAAACTACGCATGCCATTCTACACCAGTAGGTACAATACCTGTGAACCCACTCCACAGGTGCTCCCATACCTGCAGGGACCTCAAGAGCAATTGGGATCTGCTTATGTCTGCAGAACGCCAGCAAAGCTGCTGGTATACATGCACTGAAGAACAGATGGCCTGACCTTTTTCATCTGAATTAACACATACACTCTGTTGGCAATTTCCCAACTTGACTTTATATGCTCTTCTGGTTGTGGAAAGATGGCCAAGTGAAGTCTCCTGTCTTGGGACGTCAGATAACGGTTCTGTGGTGGCGAATTCCAGTGCCTGACAGTCACAGCGAGCACGTTCATCGTCCCTATTCCCACCCCCTGCAAAGTATGTCTGTGAGGACATCTGCAGACATGTATCCCCTAAATCTGCTCTTTTCCTTGGCCGTCCTGCCTGAGTCAGTCGCACCATTATTTTAGTCACGTTAGAACCCACAGCATCCTCCAAGGTCGAGGCCCCATCTCCTGCGTGTCAGCTCTCCCCAACCCCTCGTGACTGCGCTCTCAGTTCCGTCCCTGCTCTGTCTCTGCTTTCCTCTTCAGCGCCGTGTTCCTTACCAGGTCCTTGCTCCTTACTCTTACTATCCCAGTACCTGCCACCGCTTCCTCTGAGAATTATCTTTGTAAAACAGTCACAGCCTTAATAGCCAGTGGGTCTTTGTCTTCTGGGTTCTTCCAGATTTCTTCAGGACTGAATTTCACGGTGTAGCGTTCAGCAGCTGTTGTTTCCGGGTGTGAGCTGTTGGGTGTGTTTTGAGTAGATGATCTTTTCTTAAATTTGCACAACTCTAAGGTGTGTCTGAAGAGAGCCGGCCTCACTCACACAATGCTTGTGGGGCTAGGCTGGGAGAATCAGTGCCTACAGAGTCAAATGCCCTGAGTGGTTAACAGTGGAGGCTGTTGATGTTATTCTTAGGTGGTGTATTTTCTTTGCTGATCTCCATCAGAAAGGGCCTGAGTCTTGTCATGAAACATCCTGATGCTGTGGTGGGTGCCCCAAGACCTCACACAGGGCTTTGTTCCTGCCTTTGCAACTCACATGGCATGGTGTTCTGCAAGACATGTCACATTCATTTTTCTTGTTAAATAGATACAAGGAATAAATAAATTGACTTGAAATCCTCCTGCGTCTGCCTCCTAGAATGCTGGAATTACAAACCCACACTGGGAATTACAAGCCTATTCTAGCATCCAGATATTCTTAGGCGCACTGATTTGTAAACTTGTCTAATCGGTCAGAGGGCAAGGTGTGTGCCCATTGAGAACCCTGTTGCAGCTCCTTCCTGTGTTCAGGGTGCTGGCTGCAGAAGACAGCCCCAGAAGCCTTTCCAACCTGTGAAAAAGTCAGGAGCCTAAATAACCTGTTTGCAGACACTTGCAAAAATGAAGCAAGGGAAAATGCAAATAAGCAATTATATTTCAAGCCAGTGTGGGTGATTTTATGATCTGTAAGAAGAGAAACGGCCTCTCTGAACGCTTGCAGGAGAAGCTGTACATTTCCTGGACAGACCACTGGTGGCCCCTGAGCTGGCCCTACCTGTAGGAAGAGGCTATTCATAGGGCCAGACTTGTTTTGTTTTGAAAGTCGGTGCTGTGATAAACAGGCTGTTGTTGACCAATGACCAAACTGGCTCTATTTTTTTACTTTTTAATTCTATTTTATTTTATTCAATTTCATAGTAAGATTGAAGAAATAGAATTTGTGCTGACCATGTGCAGCTTAGACAAAGGTAGCCAGATAGCAACTGAGTTAAGTCTAGTGTTATTTGTAAGGAATTTCCCTAAAAATGATAAAAAATAGTGCATTGGTTTTTAGGGAAGCATTCATTTATGTCTTTGTGCATTTGGCCATCCTAGAAGAAGCAGAGAAGAGAATTGTGTGCATTTTAATGAATTACTTTTTTATGTTATTAGATCCCCAATTTTGTAACATAATGAGTTTGCGTCTTAGTTACCTTTTCCATTGCTGTGACTCAATACCTGACATACATAAATTAGGGGAAGGTTTGTTTTACCTCACAGTTTCAGCGGGTCATAGTCCATCCATGGGTGACCAGCAACAGTGGAAGTACGTGGTGGAGGTGGAGGTGAAGATGGAGACTGTTCCTCATGGATTGCAAACAAGAAACCAAATTCAGTCCCAGAAGGAAGGGAAGAAGGAACATCTATCCTTCCAGGTCTCATCCCTTCAGGGTCTAGCCTCAGTGTTCCACCCTTTCCAGGTCTAAGTTCTCACCACAGTCCTGTAATTCAATCCACAAGCCTATCATCCAGTCCACACATCTATAATCCAACCCACATACTTGCAGTTTACAGTCTGCCACATACCATAATTGACTCCTCCAGACCAGGCCCCCAGCTCTTAATAGCACATGGTTCTGTAGATAATCCATAACATCCAAATACATGAGACTTCTGGTGGGGGCATTCCAGATCAAACCACAATAATTTGCCTTAAAAGAGTATTCTGAGGCTGGCCAGGTGTACTCAGATTCATAAGATTGATAAAAGGAGGTAAAGAATTCATATCTGTCATCCAGATTCAGAATTGAAAAACTTGAAGGTTGGGAAAACTTTTCCTGGGAGATAAATAACCCACTTTTCCACCCATCCTTATTTCATAGATGCCTTCATAGGCTATATTTGGTGGGGGATTTGGCGGAGGACTCTAACTCTCTTGAGAATAAGGTGGCTGACACCTTTTAGCTCCTAAATCTTCTTAATTGAATGGAAACTGTGATCAAAGAATTTTAAAGGTGGTAAAGACAGACACAGCAACATATTAATGTGTACATTGTACAGCAGCGAATGTGTTACAGCATTAATACGATGTAGCTAGCAGAACTTTGGAAGATGAAAGTCATAATTTAGGAAGGAGCTTTAAGCTGAGATGCTCACTTCATGTTTCTTTTTGAAGTACTGCTTTTAATGACCTTGGTAATCTTATTTGTAGCTAAACATAAATCTTCAAATACAAGTGTTTCTGGTGGGTGAATTTTACCTGTTGGCAAAATTGTGAATCTTGGAGACAAACACTGTTTTCTCCCCTCTAGATTAGAAGGGAGGAAAGCCACTGGAGTAAAGGGATGCACACCCGTGACCCTTTTAACCAGGCCCTCTGGAGAACTGTGTATAAATTAGGACGGGAATGTCACCTCCACACTGAAACTACTGGGAGACTTTTGAATGTGTTATTTTCTATTTGATGAGTCCTTTAGCATTTGTGGTAAATATTCATTGAATATTCATTGACCCATACAATAGTAGCCAGAAACGATTTCTTTTCACTTTTTTTTTTTTTGGAAAAATAAGCCCTATCAACTTCCTTCTGTTCTTTTCACTTAAATATCTATCAAATTGTAGAATTAATCATATGGAAAGTTAAGATTGATAGCCTTGAGCGTTGATTTCTTTGAGAATCAATGAGAAATTCAAAGGAACTGATGATAGTGGTAATATGTATGTAGAAGCATCCTGGTGTTTGGGATACTTTATATTCATCAATATTTAGACTTAACACATAATTAGAAGTCTTTGTTCAGCAAGTCATGCATTGAGTTCTTGCAATGATTGCTTTAGAATGAGAACAAGTTGAGAGGTGAGCTAACATTGGAGTTAAGACCATTCTGTGTTGGGCTATTTGTCCTGAAGTTGTGGGTTTTTGGACGAGGGCAGGCACCTGATTTGACCTTCATTAAATGTTCTGCAATGGTCTGAATGTCTGGTGAGGTTTCTTCTAATACTTGATTCTCAGAGAGCAAACTAAAGCAAGCTGGATTAAGTAATCAATGCTCCATAGTATATGTCTATTTATAGAGCTCTTATCTTTGGACTTGTAATTCAAGAATTCTTTCCTCAAAGTATTTATGCTTCAGAACTTGTTTTTAGGTTTGAAATCCATGGATAACTTCCCAGTGTGCTGGTGTGAATCAAATTCTTACCCTTTGACACACAAAACAGTCTATAAGTGTGGCTCCCTTGAGTGTCATTGTGGAAACATCTGTGACTTTGGTGAATAAACACACAATTTTTTTAAGTTGTGAAGTTTTTTTTTTTTTTTTAGAGTGCTGAGATTATAGGCCTACACTACAAGGCTCAACTTTGTTTTTCTGTTCATCGACCACATTTACTAGTTGCTTTTACCTGTAAAATTTGACTTTTGTGTTCAAAGCTGCTCTTTACTTGAAATTAGGTGAAGTGTGTCATGGCAGCTCACATACAGATCTGTGGTTCCCACTCCAGCCTCTACCACATTGTTTTAATTTTCCAGCTACTCTCAGGAAAGACCATCACTCAGTCCCTCTTCCAGTGTGTTTATCTCCAATCCAGTCATTCATAGCTTCTTCCTCCTTTTCTAGTTTGTTCTCCTCGTTTCCTTCTGGTACCAATTGTCTTGGTTTCTTCCAACGCAGGTCTACAGACTCCTGTGCCGGAGGTCATTGTTGACGTGGAGTCCATGGACATCTTCCCAGTGGGCTGGTGTGAAGCGAATTCTTACCCCTTGACTACACCACACAAAACAGTCTGTAAGTGTAGCCTGTTGCGTGTCATGGTGGATACCTCTGTGATACTGGTGAATAAATAGTCTGTTTTATAAAGAAAGGTGTAAAAACTGAAGGTTGTACATGTCCCAAAGAGGACCAATATTGTTGTTTCAGTCATCCTTCAGTTACCTCTGTGAAATGAACATTGGATGAGTGTCACAGGTGCACATAGTAGTTCACAAGACGGAGGCAACTGAAGGTCAAAGGGAGATGGAGAGAAAAAAAAAATACCTGAGGTCTTTACTCCTGTTTTTGTATGTAGCCCATTATTTTCATTGGAAATTTTAAAATTAGCTACCATTTTAAATTATTATTTATTTAAAAAACTGTTTTTTCTCATGCAGTTTTCACATAAAGGAATCATACTAGGTCCCAATAACTCACAAACATTCTTAAAAAACTTTACCTACTACTTAGTGCCACCAACTCAAAGTTGTTTTAACTGTTATTCTAAAAAGTGTGTTCATTTATATCTTTTTGATCATAGAGCTAATAATAAAACAGCAATGCTTTTAACAGTCCAGCAGTACACATGCACACACACACACACACACACACACACACACACACACACACACACGGACACACACACACTTAAATACATACAGTAGTGGTTTTAACATACTGCTGTAGGTCATTGTCATCAGTTGATATTGCTTACAGATCTTCAAACCTCAGAAGTCTTCGCATAATGTGTGTCCAAGGTATTGTTTAAAATTTGTGAGTCCTTAGAGATAATGAGTTTCAACATTCTATTAATGAGATGACATTCTGAATGTTTTCTTTATGGAAATCATGTGCCATCTGTAGTTGTTTCTAGCATCCATCCTGGAGTACTCTTGTGAGCATTCTCGGGATGTTGCTGGAAACAATTCTGTCACATATTTGGCTTCCCGTTCCCTGATGCCAGCTTTTCAAGGGTTTCACTCCTCAGAATTCACTAAGAGCAATGTACCACATTATCTGCACACTGACCTGCTGCCCTGCTGGAGGAGAGGTTTAGAAGCGTCATCATGTTAAAGATGGCGTCTCTGAGATCAACACAGTCATTCTGCACTTAGTTTTTAAAGTCCTTTAAAGTGAGAAGAACATAGGACTCATGGGATCAGACTGCTGAAGAAGTGTCTTTCTGGAGAGATGTCACAGGCTGGGCCTCGGTCCCCCCTTTCCTCGTTGTTCCTCAGATAGGACCGAGAGCGCTGCACCCTCCTTTCTTTCCTTGTCTCAGATTTGGGAGGCTGCATAGGCTTTCAGTTTTTTGGGAGCAGAGCCACATGTAGGTGAAGGTGAATGCAGGTGTGTTTCCTCTTGGCCTCGGGTCCGGCTTCCGGGCCTCTTGTGCGTGGCTCCCTCCCGTGGTATCCCGCGGGGCCTCTTCGCCCTGAGCACTTACACAGGCTCTTCCACTCTTCTTCCCCACCTTGGAGATCATAAAAAGTTTATAGGTTTTATAGGAACAGCTAGAATCGAAAAGTGCGTAAAGCCAAGAAGGGGGTGAATCTTGTTGTTCCTCTTACTGATTCTTGCTCTCTTTTCATGTCCACATGTTTTGCTTCAAGGAGACAAACTAACTCTATCCTGCCAGATGCTGACGGCTTTCGAGTTAATTTATGTGCTTACATTAGAGGAATCAAGATTATCCGAGCTGAGATTAATAGCTGCCAGAAGCTGTAGTCTCTTTCTGTGAACATGATTGTAATCAGTTAGAAATATGGACTGGTCATTTTCTTATCTACACAGTATCATTATTTGCTGGTTTATGTCAGGTCTGCCCCGCTCTCCTGCCAGGAATCAGTGTTTGATCTTAAATGCATCTCGGCAGCTAATTTGGCATATCCTGTTTGGGGACTGTTACTTGCCTTGCTGCAGTTTTGATAGGACAGCCATGCTTACAACAGCTGATCTGTTTAACATGTGTTGTCTATATGAGGTACAATATGGATAATCCTTTTCTTTCTTATTAAAAGCACATTTCAGTATAAGAGTAACCAACATAATGACAAGATAAAATATATGAAGTTCTGTTAAGATCGTATGTCTGATAAGTCCTTCTCTGTTTTATGCTAAAAGAAATTAATGTAAAATTGTGGCTTGCCTAAAGTAACTTCTCAGTATTTAAATTGTTATTTTAAAAAGGGCATGTTTTCCTATTAGGTCTTTTTTTTTTTTTTTTTTTTTTTTGATGTATTTGCCAGCCAGGTTTGGTGCCATGTGCTTGTAATCCCAGCACTCTGGGAGGCTGAGGCAGGAAGGATATAAATTTGAGACAAGTTGGGGCAATTTTGAGATCCTGTCTCAAAATAAAATAAAATGGTCTGGGGATATAGCTCAGTGTGAATGCCCTGGGTTCAGTTCCCACTACTGTAGGGGGGAAAAAACAACAACAGCAACAAAAACCTAACCATGATTTTCTTCTTCTTTTTGCCTATTTTACAGCACAAAAGAAGAGAAAGATTGCAGTTGTACAGCCAGAAAAACAGTATGTTGGTTTTCCTTTATTTTCCCGCTTGTCTCTTTTATTGCATCTTCACCTGTGGCCGAGGCCCAGGCTGTTGGTGTTGGTGACTCTTGGTGCCTCTGGGGGTCCCATGCCAGAAGTCCTCCTCACCCTGGGAAGGACAGGATCAAATTACTTCCATTGTCTGGGTCTCAGGGAGCCCTCACTTAGGAAACAACTAATTCTCAGGGTTTTAATGAATATTAAATAGGATTCCATGTGAAAAAAAGAGTGAGACTTAAATTACTGGATGAATATAGGTGGTTGTCCCCCTTTTCAACTGCGATTTTATGAGGATGGCAGTTTTAAGGGAAAACGTGTGTGTGTGTAGGTAATATGTTTTTGAAAGTTGTAACTGCTGGTTACAACTTTTTATATAGTTTAAAACATTTAAAGTATGCTAGAAGTACACTCCATTCCATACCAAAGGTTTGTGTTTTTTAAGTCAATAAAAATATATGGATAGAAAGTGAACTGAAAACAGCCACATTGGTATGTGAATGGAGTAACAGGTTTGGGAATTTTGATGTCTGGGAAGGTGGGAGGCGTCCTCATTTCTGAATACAGGGTATCAGTTTTGCAACCTGACCCTGCTTTCTCTGTTACAAAGTAGGAGCTACATGACATGAATCATAACCCCAGGACTGAGTCCAGATTTTCAATTCATGAGTTACTGATCCCTGCCTTTTACATGTACCAGTCACATAGACAGCTTGTGAAAACAGACTGCAGGGCCCCATACCCTGTACTTCCGGTTCAGGGTGTGGGGAGTAGGCCTGAGAACCCGCATTTCTGACAAGTTTCTGGGTGATGCCAGTGCTCTGTGTTTGGGGACCACCACACTTTGAGAACCACTGCTGTCGATGACTCCTCAGTCTCCTATAATGATTTGCTTTAAACTTGCGTATCTTCAACCATGTCATGGGTGCAGCCAGCCAGGAACCCTGTGAAATCCAGCTCACCTCTTTCCCCCTAAGGCCATGTTTTAAAAAATACCATTCAGCACTTTTTAACAGAACTGTAACAGAGCTGTCTTAAAATAAGCCTCCTTCACATTCTAAGAACCATCAATTTATGGGTTTTCTTATAAGGCCTTTTAAGTCTGGCCCTGACCCATGGAGGCACAGAGATCAGAAATCCAAGGTTAGTGCAAAGTGGTTTTCAATTCGGCATTGCAGAGGCAAAGTCTGACTTTAATTAAATTCGAGCTAATGTTGCTTCGTGGCAAAAGTAGATCTGAGGACGTTATAGCTCTGTAACAGTGACCCACAGGATAAGTCATTGAGCACCGGGGTGTGTCTGTTGTGTCAGCTGTTGGGGTGCTGAGTCACAAGATTGCAAGCGTGAGGGCAGTCAGTAATTTAGGGGAGACCCTGTCTCAAAAAGCAAAACAGAAGTAGCATCCTCAATACCTCAAAAAACAAACAAACTTCATGGGTCATAGCCACTTGGGAGCACATGTGCTGAAGGCTTTTTAGGGTCTCAGGAAGGACTTGAGAGCAACTTCCCTCCTAGAATCTGATCTTGCTGGTACAGCTCTTCTGTGTATATCCCTTCCACCATGCTCTTAGATTTCTGAAGCAGTCGTTTTAAATTATAAAAAGAATTTGGATTATTTTAGTTTCCTCGTAAGCTTTTGACCCATGCTACTTTCTTTCTTTTATCCGTAGATTGCCGTCTACAGTGCCTGTTGGAAACATACCTCATGACCTTTGCTTGTTCCCTCACCTGGACAGTACAGGTAAGCAGGAGCTGCTGAGGGCTGTGCGTCTCCTTGTAGTTCGCCGCTGTGAGTAGAGACTTGCATGTACTTGTGAGTCACTGTGAGAATGTCTGATCTCTTAGTCCATTCTGTTTTTCTCTGTTATAGCTTGTTAACAGATACCTATTTTTTTTAACTTCTAAGATTAAGCCTCTACCTCTCTCATTTTGGTGTATTGGATAGTAGTCGCTGTAGAAAGGTTTCCCGGGCTGCTGCAGAAGGACCTATGAGCCACTCAGAAGTCCTTAGCTGCCTAGCTGTGTGTATCATGGATGGCCGTGCAGGGAAAGAACAGTTTGAAAACATCATTATAAGGCATTGCTTTTTTTTTTTTTTTGCCATGTTATCACAATTCCCCTTACATTTTTACCCTAGTGATTATTACTTAAGTTCCACTGGCTTTTGAATTAAAACCTCCTGACTTTGAATAGCTGCTTTTGAATAATATTTCTTTTTTGATGTGTGAAGTCTCGGTCCTTATAATATCCTTTGAATGTACAATTGTGAGCTGCCCTAGTACCACCAAATCTGAAAGTAGACATGTTTGAACCTTAAGTAATACTTGATTAAGAATTCTAAGCCAAAATGAAAGTTGCTGTGAATTCTGGGATTAAAAGCTATGTGCATGGAAGAATCCTATTAGCTGAAATTATCTTTGTTAGTAAAGAGAGCAATTTTATGAATAGACTTAGCTGGAATTGTTTTTTTTTTTTTTCCTAAAGGTCTAGGCAGGGTAATCCTACCAAAAAATTTATAAGTGAATCCAGCTGTGAACTTAATTATTTTGCCAGTTCTCTAGAATTTAAACTTGAGAGTGATTTTAAAAGAACCATATCAACTACCTGTTCTCCGTCTGTAATCATTACTGTACTCCTTGTCTCTTACTTCCAAGAGAATGACATTTTTGGCTCCCATTATTGGTTCTAAGCTGAAGCCTGTAAGAGAACAAGACTCCCTAGATTATTAATTTATCATTCAAAATCGATGACAACATTTATGCACAAATACTATTGTTGGTGTGGCTTAGCATGGTGGAGGAGCAAAGTTGGCAAGTGGTGTAGGGGGAGGTGAGTACCTTAGCCAAAAGTGAAATTTAATTTTATGTTTACTGGAGGAATAGCACAGTGGTTAGAATGCTTGCCTAGCAAGTACAAGGCCAGAGTTTGATTTCACAGTACCACATAAGCCAGGCATGGCAATCCTAGCACATAGAAGGCTAAGGCAGGGCAGATTGTTGTGAGTTCAGAGCCAGCATGGGCTACAGTGAGATTCTGCCTCAAAAATAAATAAATAAAATAAATAAATTAAAAGAAAGAAACTGTAGAGTGAGATTTTACCATTTAGTTTCTCAGTTTTTTTGCCCATGATAACTTGAAGTAGAGTAAGACCAATAATGTGCCCTGGTTACCCGTTGTGAGGACAGTAAGGATGTCACAGATTCAGGCCTCAGTGGAGTTCCCCCGTTGGATTGGTGGCATGGAGATGCGTGGCAGGGTCTTGTGTTGTCTCCTACGTGGGACAGCAGGGATATTACACATTGTTGGCAGGGAAGTGAGTGGGATCAGCGCTGTAGAGGACCGCATGGCCGCATTCAGTAAGACCCAAGGTCTGCAGTGCTGTGGACAAGCAGTTCCTCCCCTTCTTTCTCCTCATAAAACTCTCCTTCCCAGGTGCACATGTAGTTTTTTACAGCCATATTCCTTAGGACTGCTGGCAGTTCTGAAGAAACATCATCAACTATGCACGGGTAAAAGAATAGATGACCAAATTGTGGTGTATTCATACAGTGGAGTAATACACAGAAGTGAAAAATGAATGAATGCTCTAGTTTTTGTTGTTAAATATTCTGTACTTTTACCAACTTGGACCATATTTAAGAAAAACAAAACGTTGCAAAAATCATTTATGAAATATTTTTGAATATCCAAATATTATTATATATCACTTGTAGATGCACCATATGTGTATGTGTGCAGTAAAGTTTATGAACAAATGGAGTGGGCTGGGAACATAGCACAGTGAGTGGTTTGAGTGTTTGCCTAACATGCACAACACCTTGGGTTTGATTTCCCAGGACCATAAAAATTACCTAGCCATGGTGGTACACACCTGTAATCTCAGCACAGAGGATTACTGTGTGCTCAAGGCTAGTCTGGGCTACACAGTGTGGTTAGGGCCAGCCTGGACGAGTTGGGCGATGGTTACCTTTGGAGGGATGTGCTAGGAGCGTCTGGTAGAGAGTAGGCAGGAGAACTCAGCAGTGCAGTCAGTGTGTTTGTCCTTGAGCTGTGTCTTCCTCTGGGTTGCGATTGTCCTCGTCTCTTTTCATGTGTTTTGAGTACTGCATAGTCAACAGAAAATCTGTTTATAAGGTGAAAAAGAAGTCAGAATTTCAATTATGGATATAAAATGTCCTGGTGTTAGGACACAGTGCACCTTTCTCCAAAGAGGAAAATGATCTGCTGTGACAATTTGGAACTCTAGCAAGGCCTCCCCATTCAAGTTCTAGCAGTGCCGGCCCCTGTGGTTGTGTATCTAGAGGCCCATTTCTCTTGTGACTTCAGAGTCCCCGTCAGTCCAGACCCTGGTCGGCTCCTCCAGCATCCACTGTGTTGTTCCCTGCAGGAACCGGCAATGGGAAGTACTGCTGCCCGCAGCTGTTCATCAATCACCGCTGTTTCTCTGGCCCGTACCTGAACAAGGGCAGGATCGCAGAGCTGCCCCAATCCGTGGGTCCTGGCAAGTGTGTGCTGGTTCTTAAAGAGGTAATGTGTGTGCCCGGCTATGGGGTTCTTGTTCTCACAGGATCTGTGTGTTGGAAACAGTTGGGGAAGGAGATGATAGATCTCTGAGTCAGTTCACTTCCCATTAACCTCCTCCTCTTGTCGTGGGGCCGAGAGGTAAGGATGATGTTCTTGTCCGCAGAACATTCACAATATAGTGGACATACTTTCGTGAGTTAGGGGGAAATGTTGCACTAGGTTTGAATCATTTGCTTTGGAAAGACAGAATGACTGGGTTGTATACGGAGAGAAGGATGCAGGAGTCAGGTTTCTCAAAGAGGGGCCAGCTTGGAAAGGTAGGAAGGACCTCATGTTTGGGAGCATTTAACACCTAGAATGTCCCAGCCCTGAGTGAGCTTCCAGCAGGCGGGAAAGATGTGCCAAAAGGTGGAGTGTGAGCAGGCACATCCCAGGTGCAGGGCCAGGAGGATGCTGGGAGGGAGAGCACATGTCTCACACGGTCTGGGGAAATGAAACAGGCACTTGCGCACTTGGCTCCAGGTGCAGGGACAGTGTGGACAAGGCGGGAGCATCCGTGGCCTGAGGATGAAGGGAAAGGTGTTTACAGTGCTGAGATACGAGGGCTACAAAGGACAGAGAGCATCCAAACCTGTGTTCAAGCTTGCTAGTCCCGCCCTTTGAGCTTGGTCCTATGCTTACCTCATTGCTTTGTAGTGGACTGGAGCTACTTTGATTCTAAATAGCTCCCTTAATAGCGTCTGGCGTTCTGTCTAGAAACCAGACAGTATGGATCGTGTCCATCATGAGTGGCAAATGGATACCATAGATGACAAATTTTGTTGCTAAAGACAGCGATTGTGGGTGAGAGCAGCACAGTTGGCCTGGCTGCCAGTGTGCTTAACACTGACTGTATCGACTGGCACTGAACGGAGAAACTTGAGCCCCAAAGAAATCAAGCCAAGATTAGATGTTAAGAATTTCTGTCTCAATAGGACATAAAATCCTCTGTGAGAATTACCAGGTGGGTTTTTTTTTTTTAAGTCAGAAGTAGATATTCCTGATCAATTCTTTGATAGACGTCAGCAGTGAAATTTAAAAGCTGGGCCAGAGCCATTTTCTGATGATAAAAGTGGGCTTTTTTTTTTTTTTCCTGATAGTTAGAAAATACTTGCAGAAAGGAATATAGGAGGGGAGGTGGAAACAAGCGCCTCTGTTCTGTGAGTGCAAGAAAGATGGAAGTTCCACCCAGCCAATATTTATGCTAATGCTCTTCCTTCAGCACCAGAACCTCCGCATGGCTTCAAATTTCATTTTGCTTAAAGAGAATGAGGTACTTGAAGCAAAGAGCGCGCATTGACCTTGCAGGCGGTTGGAGATACTAGAAATTTAAACACTTTCATATCTGCAGAAAATGTAAAATGAGAGTTGTTTCCCCTCTGTAAGGTCTGCCAAAAGGAGATAAGGTTTGCGGGTGTGGATACAAACCCTTCTTGGGAAGGGTTAAACACAGCTGAGACATGGTGCCAAAGATCTGGCTGAGAGAGCCGTGCGCTGGAGGAGAAGATTCCGGAAAAGGTGATTTTTAATGCGTGTCTCTACTTGCTTTCTGAGTGTTAGACTTGAGTAGAGGGTCTGGCCTGGATTCTAGAGAGCAGAAAGAGATGATTCGCCAGGAGCCAGCAGCAGGCTCAGTAGATGATTCAGTTAGCTTCATGCATCCTCAGAATTGTACTTGGTACTGACCAGGCCTTGGTGTCGAGCTGGGTGACAGCTGCTCTTATGCTCGGATATTTGACAAGCTGCACAAACCAGGAACCTGGAGGATGGGACCTAATCAGTACAGACAGTAGTGATGGTGTTGTCGTGGATCAAACCTACATACTCAGTAGAATCATTGCCAGTTGGGATCTCCCACCTGCAGTCTAAATCCTTCCTACCTGATGCCACCCCTGGTGTGGCAGAGTCCCCTGAAGAGAGGTAACTGGTCCATCTGTGTTGTATTATAAGGTTGGTTGGGTTGTGTACCAGCCTTGCTGGCCATTGTCTTTGTAGTGCATTGTATTAAGATGTCGAAGAACTCCTAACTGCATGACTTACATGCTGTCTCACGAGTCACCAGGCCTGTTGTACTTTCTGTGTGCACAGAGTGTCCGACTGCTGTGTGTGTGCCTGTGTGAGAGGGAGGGAGGGAGGGAGCCAGTGTGGGCACAGTGACGGGGGAAGCAGAATGTCTACAACTTATGAATTCATATCCGTGCATCCTGAGATGAATATTTCAGCCTGTGATTCAGTATGAAAATGCAGAAAGACCAGCTGTGGGCTGCTGGAGAAAAGGCTTCGGAAAACACCGCTGCAGACAAGCAGTGGAGACTCCAGGAGCCGCTCCTGGCCCTGGAGACAGCATTTTTAGAGCAAATCCTGAGGTTGCTTGCAGGGATTTGGGCAGCATCTGTGGTTTTGTTTGTTTCAGAAAGTTTTGGGCTTTGTATATCTGCCAGTAAGTAATGTCTGTTTTTAGCAAAAGAGAGCAGTGTATGACGTCAGGTGGGGAATATTTAGGAGTCTCCTCTTCTGTGGTGCGTATCACCTTAAATCCATAATACCCAAACACGTGAGACTTTTGAGGGACATTCCAGATCCAAACCACGGTAGTAGGATCCAATCCTGTGTATGTTTGTTTTTGTCTGTGTAACCTCTCTGGGTTTTTGGATACCCAGCTGTTTAGTTACTCCTCATCCAGCAGACAGCAGCTGACTTTTTTGACCCATCCCAGATCTTCTAGCTTTGGGGCCCAGCAATGAATGAAATATCATTCATTCATTCATTCATTCAGGTCATAAGCAAGTGACATGCCGTGCCCTGTGCTGGAGCCGAGGGTCTTGGTGAGCAGGAGCTGAGATCCCTACCTCTGTAGGCTGAATCCCTGTCTGCAGAGAGGGGAGCTTAACCTCTGATCCCTGTAGGCCTGCCTTGTTATACAAGCCCCTGCAAGAACAAATACGTGGCAGAGAGCTATGATTTGTGCGTAATTATGTTAGAACAGTACTCTGGAGGTCATCAGGGGTCAGGAGGGAGATTGTGGGCTGTTTTAAATCTGAACTGTATTGTCATTTGGTGCTTTGCTACAGAATAGAAGAAGTTGCCAGACCTCGATCTCATTTCCAGCTGTAGCTTCACACAGCTCAGGACCAGGCTGTCCTCACTGGATCACAGAAATTGAGGGAGTTGGCCAGTCTGAGATTCTTATATTTTTCTGACTTGGAGATTTCTCCCAGGAAGGGTGACAGGCACAGGTCAGTCAGCTAGAGGATGATTTGGAATGTCACAGCTCAGGATTGAAGTACTGAAACTACAATCCTTCTGAATCGTGAAGCAGACGTGCAGATTCCCAGTACCCAGGGCCTGTGGGCCCCGAGCTCACCCTGCTATGTGTCACTGGCAAGCGATACAGGCTTGGGCACAAGCGCCAAAGAAATCCCAGGATTCCACAGAGCTGGAGCCACGTTTGCTGCCTGAGCCCTCAGTCAGATGCCCCACTGCGTGACATTGATGTGGCATCCCCAGCCCTGCCCTTGGCCCCATAGGTAGAGTGACTGCTGCTCCTAGTCGTGTCCAGTTTTGGGAGTTTTCGAGTGGGAAGTTTTGAAGCTCAGAAGCTGACTTCCAGAGTTATCTGTGGTTTATATTTCTGCCACATGGTCGATCTATTAAGCTCTTTTCCTTTTTGATTATCATGCTTATTCCCCACCTTTGGGAAGTTCTGTGACAGGTTTTGGATTTCTGTCTTTCTTTATTGCATCTGTGAGGATTTTTTTTCCTGGCTACTTCTTTTTAACTTTTACTTAAAAGCTAGACAAGCCTTCCTGTGGGAACCCAGAGAACCAACCGTCTGAGGCAGCGTTCCTGGTGACGGGGCTGGTGATGTGTCGATGCTCCGTTCTTCAAAGGGGCTGTGTGCTTATTAGTGGGATGGAGGGAAGTAGGTGTGAGGCCATAGGAATCATGGTCTCTTATCAGGAACCCATTCAGGAAACCGGACAAAGGGAGAATCTTGCCTGACACCTCATTAAGTCAGTCCTAAACCAGTGATGTAGATATGCCTCTCGAAGGTGTTCTCACTGCTGTCCTAAGTTTCTGCCAAATATTAGCTAAGCATTAAGAATAGCATGTCAAGCTTGCAAGTGTATATCAACTGTAGTACATACACCAAGTCTGAGGTTGTAGGAATCTGCAGGATGCGAGATAATGTCTGGGGACATTGACAAAAGAAAGTAATTTTCTTTTTCTTTCATTTTTTCTGTCAAGGCTTTCTTTATTGTTCTTCTCTAAAGAAGACAAAGTATATTGTTAAACTTTCTCGTCATACAATAGAATAGGATTCTATCTGTACCATGGGTGTTTTCAGGGATGCCTTCATTCATAGAGATCGTACAGGAACAGATAGATTCTTGGTATCATGTAAATTCTTGGGGTAAATTAGTTTTAAAATTTCAGTGAGCAAAATACTTTTATCTGATTTCTGGGTTATGTTGAAATTAATTGAAAAGGTTAAAAAAATATTCTGTTGGGCACCTGCTACTGCTGGTTGTATCTGCAGTTGTATCCTAGAAATGCAGCTTGATGAGCTCTCTGATTTCCTGGTACTTCTGTTCTAGTCGGGGTGGACAGTAAACAAATAAATCAATAAATACATAATGTAATAGTAAAGCTGACAGTGAGAAGTGGTCAGGAACCGCTAGGAGAAAGGTGCTGTTTTTCTCCTTTGTTTACTCTTTATGTTTTAGCTTTCTCATATAAGAGAAATCATACAATACTTCATTTTTAGTGTCTGGCTTATTTCACTTAACATGATCATCTCAAGTGCCATCCAGTTTCCTGCGAATGAAAGGATTTCGTGGAAAATGTTTGTGTAGAGGTTGCAGAGGAAACTGGATTTAGGCAAGTGGAAAATTGGAAGACCCTAGGTGTCCAGTTCACTCTTAAGTTTGGTTCCAAAAAGGAGGGAGTAGCTGGCGTTTCTGCTGTGTGAAGCTGCAGGGCCGGGGCTTAAACACTGGCCAGTGGGGCCAGGACACTGAAGGACAGAAGGGTGCCGTGCAAGTTCATGAGGACGGACACGTTCACAGCCAGAGCAGGCACCTTTGGAAGTGGTTTGTACACCAAGACAGCACCGTGTTGATGATGAGGAGAGCCAGTTTTGCCCAAAGACCTGTTACAGCTGGCAAATAAGAGTGCACTTTGATGCCACATTGGTCCAACCGGAAAGATGATCCCTTTTCTTCTTGCAAGGGGAGCTTGCGGATAGAACTGTGTTTTCAACCTGCTTCACAGACTCCACCGGCTCTAATGAGGCATTGCCCTCACATGTGAAATTCCTCCTGGAGTTGTTCAACTCCTTCTCCACCAGTTAGTTGGACAAGATGTTCATTGACAAATACCTGAAGATCTCTTATGAGGCTTGGGGCAGAGTTCACATACTCTCTGGCCAAGAGCATAGTGAATTGCATTCCAATATTTTGAAAGGTACGGTAGTTCAATCCAATGTTGGACAGTGATACCAGCTGTCTTACTTAGTTCTTTCCATCGAGTGGATTTAATACCCTGAAGGCATCATGTATGTACAAATTGCAGTTCAGGATTCTAATGTTTTATGGAGACTTTGTCAAATTTGGAAGCAAATAGTGTGGTGTCAGAAAAGCCATGGGACAAATATTTAATATCAGATGATTTTTATGATGAAGTCACTGCCCGGTTCCAGGCTGAATGGGTCACCAGGAAATATGATGCTTTCACAGACACAAAATACATTGTGATCGATCTCCAGCAAGTAACATGTAGCTCTGGGATTCTCTTAGCTGGTTACTATGAAAAGAATCATTGAAATTTTATTGTCTGTTGGTAAAGCTTGTACATTATTGTAGCCAGTTCTAATTAGATTTGTTTTTTAAACTTGGGTTCTTACATGGTACTGATGGTAAATAGTAAAATGAGATGGTTATTCGAATGCAGCAGCATAAACACATGCAAACTGCCCGTCATGCCTTGTTACAACTTTTTAACGTGGGGAGTTTGGGACCCTTCAAATGGGCAAAATGCTGCCCAGTCAGGGAAGCGGGGATCTGTGCTGAGTGCATAGTATAAAATATTTCAGGATTACTTCAAATCCTGTGAGTAATATACAAAAATATCATTGTTTTCCAAAATAAATCAGAATAAAGACCGGGCTAGTGACTTTCTTAAACACACTTTCATCTCTTCCCTTCCCTTCCCATTTAGTTTTGGTTTCCACCAAAAATAAAAAATAGTTGATATGGTAGCAGTATGGCCTTTTGTCCTGTATCGGTGTGGGGGTGTTTTTACTTTCCTTTTTTATTTTTTTTCTTTTGGTATCCGGGCTTGAACATGAGGCCTTCACACTATCATCCCTAGCCCCATTTTTTTCTTTTTATTTTGAGATAGGGCTTCTCTAAGGGTGTGATCCTCCTGCCTCAGCCTCCCACTCTGCTGTGTGTGAGCCTCCACATTTGGCTGTTCTCACTTTCTTGATGGTATTTTGTGATGAAACATGAAAAGCGACCCTGGGCCACGTGACCCTCTGTCCATCTTCTGGATCCAGGCAGACCTGAGGAGAGACAGGCACTGTGTGATGCTGGTACCCGGCATGCAGTGCAGTCTGCGCAGATGGTCCCTGCATGGAACCGCATACGCTGCCGAGTTCCTGCTGAGCTGCTGCTTGTTGTTTAAGCTCTGTCCTGTCCTACTATGGCCGCCTAGGAGCCTGGAGGAGCTCACAATGTTCACAGTGAATCACTATTTGCTTATTAAAAGGTGTCTGAGTTTCTTATTCTTTTCATTGAAAAGGCATGTTTATGTGGGCCCACTGGTGCAAGCCGGTAGGCTGAGGCAAGAGAATCACAAGTTCAAGCCCAGCCTGGGCAACTCAGTGACTTAGGGAGACCCTATCTCTACATCAAAAATAGAAATGAACTGAGGGTGTAGCTGAGTGTCAGGGCCCTGGGTTCGATCCCCGGTACCATCTCTTATACCAAAAAAAGAGAAGAAGCTTTTGCACATTAATGGGATTATCTCACCCTGCTAGAGCCCACTGCGGCTGGGACCCTCTGAATGAGAACAGTCTTTTGGCCGACCTCTCACTGAGCAGTGATCACATGCCTTTTTTGGACTTGGGGACAGTTTGATGATGTATGATACTGGATAGTATTAGATGCTGCAGGCTACTTTTTACAACACTCCTATGTCTGATAAAGTAATCCTAGTATTAAATGTTCATAAATTCTGCCAGCAGTAGATAAATTTCAGTTAACGTGTTGTGCTCCTTACAGGTGTCTGAAGTATCTTAAGAAGCGTTAGCCCAGGCATTATGTCTGTTTCATTATTTCCTCATGCAATGTGCTTTTAAAAATAAAATGAGATTCTCAGCTGCTGCTCCTCCTGAAGCACAATCCTCTCGAAGAATCATGTGCTGCTCTTTGGAAGAGATGGTTCAGTTATCTAGTAGTGGAGCATCGCCACCCCTCTAGAGAGCCCTTCCCACCATCCTAGCCACAGGGTGGATGTCACACCCAGGCCTGATGGGCAGTTGTCAGCCACGCGTGAGCCTGAAGTGTGTTCTCTCAGGCTGCAGCTCAGCCCTTGTCCCAGTGAGGGTGCACAGCCGGGAGTGTCAGTGGTGTGGCTTGCAAAGCGTGCTTGTTGCAAGAACGTGGGGCAGCTCATGGTGGTTCTTTCTTTCCCCACAGGTTCTTAGCATGATCATCAATGCTGCCTACAAGCCTGGCAGGGTGTTAAGAGAGTTGCAATTGGTGGAAGACCCACGCTGGAATTTTCAAGAGGAAACACTAAAAGCAAAGTAAGTGGTTTCAGTCCTGGAAAGTAGGGTTCTTGGGATAACCCACCTGCTGTTTGGAAACTTGTCCCTCTGCTTTTGACTTAGCCCAGGGAAAGGGAAGCAGAGAAAAAAGGCGCCACTGTTCTTCAGTCATGTGTGCTGTAGAGAGACGTCCTGGTGATTTCGCTGTGTGGAGTTGCTTCAAGCCTTGGGGTTTCTGTGGTAAAATAAAGGTTTCCTTACCAGTTACTTTTTAACATTGCATGTACAAAAGAGAGCCTTAGTGTGTTTCTGAGCCAATAAGTGAATTGTTGGCATGGAGAAAATATAACAAACAGATATCTCTTAGAATTATGATAATTATATCCACTAGAAGTTCTTCATATTTGATATTGTAAGCCAGGTGCAGTGGTACTCTGGGAGACTATGGCAAAAAGATCACAGGTTCAAGTACTGCCTAGGTACAGCAAAATAAAAATTTACTAAATTAAAAAAAAAAGCTGGGGATGTTGGTTGGTACAGAGACCCTGTGTTCAGTTCTCAGGTGGGGTGGGAAGGACCAACAACAGCACAACAACATAAGAAAATTAATAATACAAAGATTTTGTGCCAAATACAAGATTGGCTGCTCTGGGTTTGAGATTTTTTGAAAGATCAAAGAAACTATACATTTGTTTTGTCTGAGTTTTAAATAATACTTGACAGTGGGCTGTGGTTTGATCTGTCAGGTAACTTTCTTATTTTATTTGGAAATAGGCAGGTGGGAAAAGTGGCCTACTTTTGCTTTGCTTAAATGTTCTGACCTCTGACAATGAAAGCATGGACTCTGATTGTTGTACGTGAACTTGACTGTTGAAGAAACACGTAGAAAATGATCCATTTTTGAGACAGCTTTTATGTTGAAACTTTTCTGGGTGTTCTGAGAGGGCTTCCAATATTCATTTGTGACTTTCCAATGGAGAAGACCTCACTGGTTGACTTGTGTCTTAAAATATTGTTTATATATATCTCAGGAAATGGTGCTTTTTTAAAAAAATGAAGTGAGCCACTTTTTGATGGCTAGAATGTATCAGAGATCTCTTAAAGAACATGCCTGTCCTATTCATAGTGAAAATTGGGGGGATTTTTAGTGATCTTTGTAACCAGTAATCTTTTCTGCTGTAGTTAACTCATACTGGTAGCAAGTGGGGACAGTATGATGTGACATCATTGTCTGGAACCCACTCAGTGTCCCTGGTGTCTTTTATAACTGCTCTTAAATTTTAGATTCCATGAAAGTTCCTTAAAGTCGAAAGCCAAATAGCAGAGACGAAGGAGAAGATACGTAAGTGACAAGCAGGCGTGTTTATGTAAAGTAACCTGCGTCAGCGTATGGCACCGCTAACTAATCTCATTTCCTACTGTCCCAAGAGATGTTTAAATGAGCTGCCTTTGCAGTTCAGAAGAAAATAAAATTCGTTTTTCGTGCCTAATATTCTATATTTTTCTAATTCTCCTGAGGGAGAAATCATCAGCCACAGCAGAACATTTCCTTCTAAGGTCATAGGAGCAAAGGTAGCAGAAATCTTCAGCACATGCTCTCCCCAGGCAAGTCCTTCTTATTTTATACTTTTTTGGCATAATTTAGTACACCTCATGGATACGGAAGTTGAGAAAGTAGAGAAATCTTACATCCCATTCGAAGCTTTTCTGTTGTTAAGTCCACCAGTGACTTCCTCTGGACACAGAATGTCAGAGGGCGAGTTCATTTTGCAAGTGTTTGCACTTACTTCCGTGTTTCCAGGTCGATCGGAGTTTTATTAAATCCAGCCTGAAACAATCAAAACAGACACGATGAAGTCCAGACCTGCTGAATTGTGAAGGCAACATACTACGTACGATATCAAAGGTGACAGGAGATTCTGTGGCAAAATCTTACACAGCAGCTTGTAATGAGGCGATGTCTGAACAGAGTTTCAGCTGGGCTAGATCACAGGAGCATCTCAGCAGATGCTGATGGTGACAGGTGTACAGTCAGCAGGAGCCCTCCCTGTGACAGTCCTACGTCTTGAGTCACCTCTTTCCTTGTCCTGGATAATGACAACTTTTTAGATTGTGACAACTTTTGAGTTTTCTTTTGGTGCACATGGAAGGGGCTGAAATTTGGCTTCTTCCCATTTAGCTGAAAGGCAGAAATGTTTTTTGTTATGAATAAATTAACCGAGCTGAGGGGAAGGCCGGCACTTAAGACATGAAGTGGTCTTAGCTGTTGTGGGAAGGAGTCGAGATGTTGTGAAGATTGCCTCCGGGAAGTGCGAGCTTGAGAATGCCCACCAGGAGTGAGACTGCTGTCACTTAGGGCCTGTGATTGCTGACTGTTTTCTACAGGGTAATGACACACTCACTGGACAAGTTCAATGTGCCTTTGAAAAGGTTTTGACCTGAAAACATAATAAAAGCTAACATGATCATGTATAGTTTTCTCTTGACTTTATTGCTGTCTGTGCAACCAGCCATACTGTTTATGTTACTGATACGATTTAAATCTAACCTACCTCCCAAGTCTTATGTATATGGAAGGTGGTTGGATACTGGAGGACTTGTGTTCATTAGTGAATTAATCCAGTAGCAATTTCATAAACTCTTAGCATGTGGGACCTGTTTGGAAAAGGGTCCGTGAGATGTGACCTGGGAGGATGTACTCCTTGCCCCGGGCCCTTCCCTTCTGTCTCTGATTTTTGGCCACAGTGAGAGGAGCTGTTGTCCTCCAACAGGCCAGGCCCTTCATGTCTTGGATCTAGCCACCCAAGAATGGACTGAAACCTCTGAAATTACAACTCAACCAAGCTTCTTTAAGCTGTAGGTGTGCATGTCCAATTATGAGAATGTGCGTAACACTGCTAAGGAAATTTGCAATACATGAACCACCAATAAGGTGTCTGTCGTATCCTTAGCCCTCAACATGTGTCAAATAAGCAACCATATTCTAGCTGTAGTAAAGAGGAAAAGTGGATTCTAATGTAGTTCATTCTAGCTGTTTCAGAGAGGAAATTTCCTTCTTTCTGATGAGTTTAGGTATTCTAAATTGACCTACATTATATTAAATTTCCAGAGAAGAAATTTGTGTTGTTCGTTAGAGGTATTAAAAAAAAAAACGCTTCCAATTCTGTGCACCTACAGATATTTAAATATGTTTATCAGCTTGTCACAGAATCTTGGGAAAAATATGAATATTTGAATATCTTTTCTCCTGATAGTTGTGAAAGGCAGGTGAAGGCATAAGATTTTCTAGCCCTTTGATTATAGGTATTCAAAATAGTTAAGGAGGAAAAAAGCTATTGGTGTAATTTCAAGTGGGTTCGACTTCATTATTATAGGCAGAGGCAGGGAGGTCAGCTCAGATCGTAACTTTTAGGTTAATTGTGCTCAGCTCTATAGACATATTTTGATTTTGATATCTTTTTAAAAAATAAACAATGGCTAATTGTATATACGCTTTTGTGTATTTTGCCCCTAACCTTAGACCTTTACTCAGACCTGTCTTTTATGAAAAATAGGATGTGAGATTTGGCTCTAAAGTGACCGATGTTAAAAATGCTCCCCAATCTGACATACTTCCCTGAGAAAGGCTCACGCGCTACTTGTTCATTTTTGGTTGCCTTGCTCTCAGATGCATGGGATTTGCTGTCCTGGAAATGATGCGTTGACTCTGATGTTAACCGAGGAGGACCAGGCTGCCTTTCCTGTGTGTGGACTTACACGTGTCAGATTGTGGTGGAGAGTTCCTGCTTCAAATGCAGGACAGTTTGGGATGTTTCTGAAGAAGTGAGGTCTTTCGTGAAATAAAACCAATACTACATTTGTTGCACAGCGCTCCTCTTGCTTGAAGGGCAGGAAGCCAAGGAAAGAGAGAAGTTTCTGAGCAGCTCAGTGTCGTGAGACTGAAAACCAGTGAACCCTTTGCCTGGCCCCTCGTGGTAGACGATTAAGATGAGTCCGGGAAAGTAAAAGCTTCGTCTTGACAGAAATCAGAATCTTGCCTTACCCCACGGGTGCAGAGCAGCTTTCTTGCAGAATGCAAAGCTTTTCTGTTTCTGCTGGGTTATTAGAGTCATCCCCCCCCCCCCCATCCCCCAGCTTTAACTTCTTTATCTAGCCTTGGAGGACATGAACTCAGCTTGAAGTACTGGAACTGTGACCTCCACTCCCTCACTCTGATCACCGCCTGATGAGATTTTGCTAAGAGGTCCTGCTGGGGGTCACATTGAAGATGGATAGTAGAATTGGGGCCACGGTGAAGTTACCCGCTTGGACTGTGAAGTTAGTCACGAATGGATCGTTAACATTTATTTCTTCTCGACTCAAATTCAGTTTTTCCCATCTCGCCTGCGGAGGAGAAGGGACTGTTTTTTCCAGCCCTTCCTTTCCTGTCTTCTTGTCTCCCTGTTTCTGCCATAAACACTCACACGAGGAGCTAAGTCCTTACCGTGCTTAGCAGGAAGAAGTGCAAAACAAAACAAACAACCTTTTCCTCTGTCCTCTTGGTTCTGTGACTGGGATCCTGCGAATTAAACTGACAGAAAACACGTTAGCGAGAGCAGAGGGAACAGATTTCCACGTGCAGTGCACACGCATGTGGGAATGCCCAGCGATAAGGGGACGGATTTCTACATGCAGTGAACATATACTTGGGAGTGCCTGGTGATAGGTCACTGGGAGAGGCAGTTAGAACTTGGGCCCCTAAAACCTACCATAGGAGGGGAAGGGCAGTGGGGTTCATGGGAAGAACTGATATGTTTCTTTGAGGAAGAAAAGTTAGTTTCTAGGAGAAAAAGGAGGTGAGAAAGTTTGCCATAATGTTTGATTACGCTGGTGGGCGTGATCTTGGCACCTTCCCCTTGACCCTGAGGTTCTTCCTGAGAGGGAACTGACGTGGTTTTGCTCTGATATCTCGGGAGGAGAAGCTGCCCCAGAGGGGCCGTGTGTGTCCTCATTCCTCAGGTTTTTGCTTCCTATCAGATCACTGATGCTCCCAGGAGCTTGCCTGCTGCGTCTGTTGAATTTAAAATATCTTGAGCTCAAAATAGTCTTCATATGCACTCTGGGGTTCCAAGGGGATCCCCACATTAACAACACCAAGAAGAGGATGACCTGTTTCTTTTCTTTACATTGAATGGTGTGCCACTGAGACTGGAATTCTGTGTGTGCTCAGCTTGTAAAGGAAAGGGGATAACTCTTGGGGGCTGGAGGAATGCCTCAGCGGTTAAAGCGCTTGCCTAGCAAGTGCTAAGTCAAGTGCTGAGTACCCAAGTTCGATGCCCCAGCACCACATAAACTGGGCATGGTGGTGCGCGCCTATAATCCCAGCACTCCGGAGGCTGAGACAGGAGGATTGCTGTGAGCCCAAGGCCAGCCTGGGCTCCATAGTGAGTTCAGGACCAGCCTGGGCCCCTGACAGAGACCCTGTCTCAAAATAAATAATAATAATAATAATAATAATAATAATAATAATAATGAGAATAACTCTTCCACCTCCAGAATCCCTCAGAACCTTAGTAATGAGAAAGCTCCAAGGAGAAAAGGGGAAAAGGCCTTTGGAAATACAGCTAGGGCCCGTCTCTGTGGGCTGTCAGGTATGAAAGGTCTCCATTTTGCTGGATGCCTCCTTACCACCCCTCGCTCTCCTGTGTTTTCTGTTTTCTTTGCTGCTCGCCAGCTCCAACTTCCGGATCTTCCGTGTGTTTCTTGTGCCCTCTGTTTCTCTGGCCGGAGCGTTCTCTGTTGTGTGCTAGCTCAACTGCCTCTTTTAACGTTTTCCTCTTACTTTTTCTGTTCTGAACCGAGGGGCTTAAAAGCTTCATCTTTGTGATTGCAGTAATAGCCTTGCGACTACACACTATGAATTATGTTCAAAAAATAAGGTGATTTTTTTATAATTACACTGAAAGACACGCCCCAATTCTGTCCTTGGGGACGCATGCATCCAGTCCAAGTCATGTGTTGCAAGGGGCTGCTGTGCCTCCTGGGTCTTCTTCCTTCTGCTGTGGTCCTGGGTGTGTAACACTTATTTTGTTCCAGGTTTCTTTTATGTTCCTTTAACGTTGGGTCCGTGCATCTTTTGCAAGAATGCTGCAAAGAGACATCGCAGTCTTCTTGAAGCCTCCTCCCCAGTGACACACGATTTGTCTCATCTCAGGTGACCTTTACTGCAGCCCCTTCGTTAGGTGGTGCCTGTACCTTCTGTACTGCAGAGGTTGCTTCTGGAAGACTCGGTACTCTGTGCTTGTTGATGCCCTATTCATCATGAATGTTGAGTTCATTCATTCATTTTGTGACTATGAATCGATGGGTTCCTGCTTTATCCACTCAGTGTCAATCATCTGTTGTTATTGTCCCTCCTTTGGCTGCTCAGGTTTTCTGGATTTGGCCAGTAGGAGCCACATGAGGCTTGGTTCTTTGTCTCTTTGATTTAACTTTGCCGTTCTTTGATAATCTTTTTTTACTTTCTGGGACCACCCCCCCCCCCAACAAGATATCACAAATATATCTCCTTTTCCATCCCCAGTCACGAAACTAGCCATTTCTCCAAGGAATCTTGGCTTTTGCTTATGACCTTATGGGTTGGGATATTTAAGAGAGATATGCAGAATGTGGTATTGAGAATCTGAGACCTAGAGTTAACTGTGCCCACTGCTGTTAGCGTGCGGCTGCTACTGGCCTCTCAGTGGCTAGAGCTCGAGTTTGTACACGTGTGTCTCCTGCATATACACATGTGTATTGCGTGTCTATGCGGCAGGTCTGAAAGCACATTTATATTCATGTTTATTTCTATGCATATTGGGTTTGGAGTCCCCAAGACCACTCTCTGTTCAGAGATTTACTAGAGACTCACAGGACAGGGCGTATAGTTGTATTTGGGTCTAAGTTTCATGGCAGCTGTGGTGGAGTAAGGTCATAAGGAAAGTGGCACAGGCAGTGTCTAGAAGCATCTCCCTGTATAGACTTGGTGTGCTGTCATCTTCTCTTGAGAGGACAAAGAGTATATTCCTTTCTCACCACCAACAACTCAGGAACACATGAGTGATATTTCTGCCCAGAGCCACCATGCCCAGGCTTCTCTGGGGCTGGCCCTGGGGCCCTTGCTGCCTGGCACACAGCAGATTGCAGAGCTCAGCGGGAAGGCAGATATCTGCACGTGCCTGGTGGCTTACTGTCTAGTCACGGAAAACCACTGAGTCGGAAAGCTAAGTTCTCAGGTGCCAGCCATGGGCCACCTTGCAAGCAGACTTCTGTAACAACAGCAGCAGCCCCAGGCCTGCACATTTACAGTCAGATTCGGTTCCAGTCTCAGGGCAACATGCCCTCTCCGCCTTCCCCTCTTCCTTACCCTACTGACATCTTCCCCTTCCAACCTGCCATCCCCAGACAGTGGGAAACCCGGCTTGTGCTCCCTTCGAGATGTGCCACATCACCACTCACCTGCCTCACCCCTCCCTAAGACGCTGTCCCCAGGTGCACTTAACCCTGCTTCCTCCCTGAGTGCCTCCAGGGCACTGCTAAGGGCAGCCCTTGGGGCCAGCGCTTTTGGAGGGGAAGGACACCAGCAGGACGGGTGGGGGGCTGGTGGTGATGAATCTACAGTGAAGTCTGATGGGAAGTAGCTCCTGGTAGCTCTGGGACTGGTCAGGTCCTTCGGGGTTTCCTCCTGAGCAAGCCAGGTGAAGCTGACCCTCCAGGGCTGCAGCTGGAACAGCTGGTCCCTCCACCTGGCCCCTGCCCCGTTGGCTCAGTCCCTTCACCATCCCAGTGGCTTCCACATGGAGTTGTGCAGGAAGGGCAGGGAAGAGGAAAGCCAATGGCTATTTTTAAACTCTGCTAGAAATCTCTCTTTCATATGTTTAGATGGGCTTTTCCTAATTATGAAAGGTTTCGCTAAAGCACTTGCTTCGCCTGAATCATCTCAAACTAGGGAGGGAAAAAAAGCCACCATTTTTCCCTTGCCCACAGAAAGCTGTCCCCTTCCTCCACAGGTCCCTCTGATGTGTCACAGCACCTGAGTGCTTTGTAATTCACGGGTTGGGCGAACAAATGTGTCATCTTTGAGCTTTCCTTCCACAGTTTGACATCTGACCTGGTTTTCACAGATTTCCTGCTTTTTTAAAAAATGTCTTTTTATTGTACTTTTTTTAAAAAAGGACTTTAGGAATCTTGATGTTGAGCTCTTTCTGATTGAAAGCTATGACTGCCAAACACTCGGTGGATGACACTGTGGGGGAATGCGCCCGGGAAGTTCTTTCGTTGCGTGATTCCCACGGCAAGATGGAGATGCAGCGTTCACAGAGCTGCTTGGATAATGCAATAAAAGCAGGAAGCAGGCACGCCCCCTCCCCAAAAGCACATCGCATAGGCGCCCTGTGAGGCACACGATGGGGAAGTTTCTTCATGGAGGGTCAGAGAGGTCCTAGGAAGATCAGCAGTTGTGTGAGGCTGTAGGGTTGACAGCGCAGTTTCATCTACAAAGCCTTGCTTTTTAGTTCTGACAGCACAGACATTCCGGCTTGACCCATCGGACAAACTGATGGAAAAAGAGGGCAGAGGTTCTGGGAGCTGAAAGAGCAGTGGATAAATATAAAACTATTTTCTAAATTAGAATTTTTTCCCAATTATAATTTTATTTTTGCCGTTGAGGCCAAAAATGATTTATTAGGGGAAAATGTATTTTCCCAAGTTCCAGAAAGACATATTTTTTAAAAAATGAACCAAATTGAGATACACTGAGTAGCATTTTTTTCCTATACATTTCTATTATTATCTCATTATTTCTTTGGAGCCAGATCATGGCAGTTAAGATACCTGCAAATTGCAGAAATGGTGGCCTCCTGATTGTATACTTTTACTTCCACAAGTGAGTTGTCTGATGTACCCGTTCTTTCCGGTCCTGAGCTGCAGGAGATCTGATAGTGAAAATAAGACAAATAGCAGATTAGGCAGAGATTCCCGGCCTGTGCCTCCCTATGACTGAGTGGTGATTAAAACTTAGTTCTGAGGCCTTGTGTTTTGGCCACACTTTGCTTAAATTACATCATATTTAAAGGGAAGCTTCAGGGACCCCCCCCCCCTTTTTTTTTAAATACAAGAACCCTTTCTGATTTGCATAGATCTAGTGGCTAGTTTCATATCAGTGACTTCATGGGAGATGTGTTCTCTCAGGCAGGACAGAGTCCCCTCTGTATTCATCACCCCCCACCCGAAGGAAAAGAGCAAATAGCAACTTGTGAATTTCAGAAATATTCACACTCTGAATTCTTTGTCCCTAGGTGAGGATTGGGAGGGACACTTTAACAATATTGATTGCACTTTTGCTCTGTTGCCAGCCTACAGGGAAGGTCAGAGGAGATTAATTAATATTTAATTGCCATACTTATAAAGGTCTCTGGAAGCCTAGGTAGGTTTTTGTTTTGTTGTTAATGGTTTTTTTTTCTTTTCTTTTTGAGACAGGGTCTCACTCTGTAGCCCAGGCTGGCCTAGAACCCTAACAGGGCAGTCCTCCTGCCTCAGCTCCCAAGTGCTGGGATTACAGGCATGCGCCACCACACCCGGTTTATGGGGTGCTAGGGAATCGGACACAGCGCCTTATGCTTCCTTAGGCAAGTGCTCTAACCTCTCTGCTGTTCCTCCAGCCCCTGTTAGTTGTATTTGAAGCTTCCCATACCATCTAGTCAGTTCATGGTGGATAAATATAAACAGTGACTGGTTGGGGTCTCATGTTTTTGGTACCTTGGAAATGTGTTTGAGAAAACTTCAGCACTTTTAATGTAAGCTTCTCCTAAAAGAGGAGCAAAATACTTAAGGGTCACCTAAGAGGTGTCAACGAATGTAAGTTAAGGAAAGAGGAAGTGCAAAGCCAGCAGTAGCCATGAGCAAAAGAGAAAGCTCTGTTGGTGATAGACTGCCATAATGTCCCTGGCCTTGTCCCCCCTCCCCTGCTGAGATCTGAGAGTCCTTTTGGGTAGCCCAGGCTCCCAAAACACAAGACTGTTAGCTGATTGGCTCACTCAGGTGTCACTTAATTTCTTCTGTTTCTAGAAGGTACAAGTCCAAGATCAGGGCACTCGAAGAGCTGGTGTCTCCTGCAGTCTGTCTTTTGCTTGTGAATGGCTGTCTTCTCTGGTCCTTACATGGTCTGTCTGCGCTCACATCTCTGATATCTCTTCCTTCTCTCATACGGTCACCAGTCCCAACCTATTGAGAACCATTATCCTTTTCTTTAAAGAGCCCATCTCCAACTATTGTGACATTGGGAGTTAGGGTCTTCACACATGAGTTTGGTGGGGGACACACACAGTTCATTCCGTGACAATGGTGAAAGTCTCTTAGGTGAGTTCTTTTAGTGAAATTTGCTGCCTTATTTTTGGTCTGTTTGTTTTAAACTGGAAAATCTGCATGTCGTTTTTCCTCATCTACAAATAAAAGCTCTTATTCTCCAAAGACCTCAGTGGAATGAGATTTGTACACAGGACTTTTGATTCCCTCACCTGTTCTCTAGGCCCTGTGACTTCACCTGCTGACCATCACACAGTCCCCAAGGAATCGATGAGGATGTGCCCATTCGCATGGAAGTAGATGTGCTACACTGTAGAGAGGAAACCAAAACCATGGCAAGGAGGGACAGGAGAGCAGATGGCTTCTCTTAACACCTTTCCTTGGCCCATTCCAGAGACAGACCAGAGCGTTGGCCTGCTGGGCAGGATACGGTTCAGAGCTGTGGTCATTTCTCAGTGCTTTTTTGATAACTCCTGCCTTGCAGAAGCATGTCTCTATTACTGTTGATAGTTTACTCAAGGCTCATGAGGGGACTCCACAGACACCAAAGCCACTTGCTGCCAGTATCTGCAATGCCAGCGGTGTACTCACTTTGTTTGCCTGCTCTGCAGGCTTGCTTTTCTTTTTTTTTTTCTTTGTCCTGAAAAAAATCCATTGTGTTGCTCCCCTTTTAAATGTGACCTTGCTTACCTATCACCATTCTGCACAGATGCCATTTATGAATAATGGAAATTGCCCCCATTTCTGCAATATAATATGCAGTATTGATGAAGATGGCATTTGAGTCTTCTGAATTTTCATGATTTTTCCAAGCAGATTCATTGTTAGGGTTTGAATCTGTAATGTCCCCCAAAAGCCACATGTATTTGGTTGTCATAGCTTTCCTATACTGTTAGGAAGTGGGGCCTGGTCAGGAGGGGTGGATTACAGATGTGTTGGGGAGGACAGGTGTATCATATGTTAGATGCCAGGTGTGTGGTGGAGGACAGGAGGACTGGCGTGTGGCCTGGAGTGATACAAACTTCAACCCCAGCTTCTGGGGCCCTGGATTCTTCCAGTGAGCAGCTGTTCTCTGCAAGACCATTCTTGTCATTGGAAGCTGCCCATGATGGACTGAGACCTTCTGAATCTATGAGCTAGAATAAATCTTCCCTCCCTTAAGTTGTGGATGTTGAGTCATATGTCCCAGCAGTGAATAACTAAGACATTCATGATCCCATACCTGCACCTACTTTTCAGAACATGCAGTACAATTGCAGGAAATGCCCTAATTTTCTGTTTCATTTACTTGGTTTTGTGGACTGTGTCCATGAGGTAGGTATCTACTGCACCTACTAATATTTGGGATGGGATTGTCGATAATACAGTGAGAACGTGCTAGCTGAGAATCTCAACTACAGTGGCTTAACACTGTTATCATGGATTTTGTTTAATATTTTTGTGAGATTTGAAAGAAGGATGAAAACAAATAAACCACACACCTTGTGCTTTGTTATCAAAAACTGACGTGGCTGCTCTTGGAACATGCTCTGAGAACAGGTCTGGCTAATGATATGATCTCACTGTTGCATTCCCCTCTTTATGTCCTAGGTACAGAGGCAAAACCTACAGAGCTGTGGTCAAGATTGTCCGAACATCTGATCAAGTAGCGAATTTCTGCCGACGTGTCTGTGCCAAGCTAGAATGCTGTCCAAATTTGTTTAGTCCCGTGCTGGTTTCTGAGAACTGCCCGGAGAACTGCTCCATTCACACCAAAACCAAATACAGTAAGTACAAAGGATGGAAAACAGCCGCAGCGCCCATGTCCACGGCCTGAACTGAGGTATGATAGATTGGGCTTTTGGTTTGTTTTTAACTTTTTGATTAGTTTTTCATAGAAATTGCACCAGCAGATTCTTACAGTTGGCTGTGAGAGTGTGTTGTGTGTGCATATCCCTAGGGTCCTAGAAGGAAACCTGTCTTTTTGGGTTGGAAGCCCAGTCTTTTTTTAAGACAGCATATTGCTTTGTAGCCCAGCCTGGTCCTGAACTCACTGTGGAGCCCAGGCTGGCCTTGGACTCATGGCAATCCTTCTGCCTCAGTGTCCCAAGCGCTGGGATTACAGGCATGTACCACCATGCCCGGCTTTTGTGGTGCTGGGAAAGTAATCACAAGTACTTAGTGCTTGACTTAGCACTTGCTGAGCAAGGGCTTTAACCACTGAGCCATTCCTCTGGCCTTGGAAGCCCACTCTTAGGATCTCATTTAATTAACATTGTACCTCCTTCAAGACCCCCTTTCCCAGTGTGCTTAGAAAGGTTACATCCTTATTATGCAGATAATGGGGGGACGTAACTAAGCCTTGACATATTAGGCAGATATTTTATCTGTGGTGTTTCCTCAGAGCCCTTTCCTGAGATATAAATAAGATACCAAAGCTTCCTCATTGGAAGAGAAAAAGTAGTGTTTCTCATTTTTTTGCTCGTGTCCTTTCTCCTTCTCCCCTTTCCTTGTGCACACATGTGTATATGTGTGTGTGCACGCACGTGCACACACCCCTACCAATTTTTAAATCCTCTCTCTCCCTGTAGCTTATTATTATGGAAAGAGAAAGAAGATCAGTAAGCCCCCGATCGGGGAAAGCAGTATTGAGAGCGGGCATCCGAAGCCAACCAGGAGAAGGAAGCGACGGAAATCCATCTTTGTGCAGAAGAAACGGAGGTCGTCTGCTGTGGACTTCCCAGCGGGCTCTGGGGAGGTGGGTCCCACATAACACGCATCCTGACATTGGGTTTGACCTGCAGCCTCATTGGCATGGGCTGCCACAGGGAAGACCACAGAAATGGTGGCTGCCAATGGTGAGAAGCATAAACTGAGAAGCACCTTTCTCCTGAGGTGTTGAAACAGGTTGTGTGTTCCACTGCGTTTTCTTGGCCTTGGGAAGGGCGGTTGTAGGACTGGGGTGGGCAGTGTTGACTCAGTCTTTGAACAAGCCCCGGAGGAGGAAGAAGCCGGGATCAGAGCCTCCTCCGTGACTGCTGAGTACAGGCCATCCACTGTGTGATTTTCCCACAGGTCCCTTTCCATGCAACCCCTTCAATGCTGGTTTCTCTTCTTCCCAGGAAAGTGAAGAGGAGGATGCAGATGCCCTGGATGATGACACAGCGAGTGAGGAGACTGGTTCTGAGCTCCGAGATGACCAGACAGACACGTCCTCCGCAGAAGTGCCATCAGCCCGGCCCCGGAGGGCCGTCACCCTGCGGAGTGGCTCAGAGCCCACGTGCCGGCTGCCCTTGGAGAGGGCGCGAAGGAGCCGCCCTGTGCCTGCTGCTGCCGTGCCTGCCGAGGAAGGGGACAAGGGCCCACCTGCCAGGCCTGAGGGCCCAGAGGTGAGCTCGGGAACAAAATGTGTACCTCTCCTGATTTTATGATCATGATTTATGCTTAGGAGCAAGATTTGGGGAAAATTGTTTAAAACGTTACAAACAGCAGCAGCTGCTCCAGCAGAGTCCCCAAGTGAGGGACAGAAGGTGTTGATCTCACCTCTCGGCCTGTCAGGCAGCATCCCAGACCCCAAAGAGGCAGTAGCTTTTCTCTGCATAGCTTGATCACCACCAGATCAGGCAGCCCTCCAGGCCTCTCGGAACACCAGGCTTCTGGAATCCCATCTCCGTAGCTCCTGTTTCCGCCCTTGCGTGTTGCTTCCCCTTTCCTTTACGGGAATCCCTCTTGATGGCATAAACTATTAAGTCAGTGCACCAGGCCTCCCCTCAAACGTGCAGGTGGTCGGCAGTCAGCCTTAAGAAGAACAGCACCATTGTCTCAGAAATCAGTGTCTAATCTAGTCAGAGAGGCTTCCTCAGTAAGCAGGCCCAAGTGTCTTGAGTGGGGGACTCAAGACTGGCTGTTGCTGAGTCTCTGCTTAACCTCTGAGGCATATGAGACCCTGCAGGTTTAGGGGATGACACTCTGAGACAGTTGTCAGGAGATATCTCAGAGACTGAGAATTACTGTGACTTTCTCAGGTGTCCAGCACGAGGCCAGGGGAGGTGGTGGCTCTGGTCTGGCACATAGGAAAGGACCCAGCTGACCATGCAGAGTGCAGTGACTGCCCCCTGCTCACCTTTCCCAGCAGGATACAAAACAGGAGGAGGAGGAAAGGCTCATCCTGGAGAGCAACCCATTGGAGTGGACAGTCACTGATGTGGTGCGGTTCATTAAGCTGACAGACTGTGCTCCGCTGGCGAAGATCTTTCAAGAGCAGGTACCCTTGGCTCACTGTGTGGTGGTGGGTTTATGGTAGGAGCTTCAGATCATGAAAGGACCTCCTGTCTTGCCTGGCTTTCACATGACTGACAGATGGGGTCCGAGTCCTAGGTGCCCACTCAGCTGCAGGTAATGCTGCAGGGGCTCCTTGGTGCTGCCCGACAGGGTTGGGAGACCTTGTTCCCTACAGGGCCACACTGGGAACCCTGTTTCCATTTCCTCCTGGCCTCAGCAACAGGAACGAGGCTTTTCTGATACCCAGTATTGCCTGGTGGAGGGATGGAAGAGTGGGCTGTGGTCTGTCCTGACCCCACAGTGGGGAGCTCACTCTTGACTGTCAAGGAACAGTGAAAAACCCAGCCTCTGCTTGGCCTTCTCAGATTCCATCTTGTTTGGGGAATCAGGGTTTCTGGGTGCAGCTGTGAGTGAAACTGTTTGCCTGGCTTTACTTGGCAGACAAGGCTAGGCCACATTTCCTTGTGGTGGTTGTCTATAGTATAGCCATCAGTGTCAACAGGATTTTTGTCTCCTTGGCTGTCTTTTTGCTGGTCCCCTGACTACAGAAAGCTGGCTTATGGGCCTTTCTGTCAGTGTCTGTTGGAAAATCTGTGTTTCCAGTTTCTTCGACAGTTAGTCTTGTTGTATGACACACAAACTAATAGTCCACCTGAACTTGGCCCTTATTAGGTCTCATAACCCCAGTCTGCCCTCTTCTCTCCTTTTCACAATCTGCTGTTAGGTTTATAGATAATGCCCAGCAGTTTCAGTTGTGCCTGATGGGAGCCATAGGGGAAAGTGTGTCTGCTGGGCCTTAGTTGAGTGGAAGCATTCTGTCTATCGTGTTCAGTTTAATGCTGATTTCATTGTTGCTTTTTTACCTTCTTCATTCATCCTAGTATAGTGTGGAAAATATGGTATTGGCGATTGTAAAGACAGTTCATGTAATTGGTTCCTTAAAGAAACTTATAACATCGCAGATGAAATGGCTGTAGTTAACTAAAATGTAAGGCATGCCGTAAGGGCCGTAAGAATAGAATTTTCATTTACATTTTCCCTTAAGCTAATGTAAAAACAGATTGCTACTCTTCACACATACCAGGATGTATTATTCTTTTCTGACCTTCTCTCAGAAGTTCAAGTGTATGTGCTCAGTTTATGGAAACTTCTTACAATGCCCCACAATGTAAATAACTTTTTTAAGACGTTGTGTTTCAAAAAAAAAAAAATACTGTGTTGCATATAATAAAGATATGCTTACCTGTCTATTTTTAGGCTTAATAAACCAAGAGTTGAGAAAGAGAAATTTTCAAGTGTTGAAAAGAATCAGAAAAGGGTCTCTGACTTTTCATGCATTCATCAGGGAATTTCTCCACTTTCTCCCAAGTCAATATAATAAAAAAATGTGCCAAGCAAATTAATCCAATCCCCAGCTTGCTAAGGAGTATAGCTCAGTTGGGGTCTCCCACCACAAGGGAGCACCCCCCCCCCCCCGATACCTTCTGCAGACACTCCTGGAGGGATGTGTAGGGCCAGAGGCAGTCACTTCCCAGCTTTCTGGCCTTCCCTGTGTTTCCTTCTGGATAACACTGAAGGCAGACACACCAGGAGAAGCTCCTTAGGACCTGCAGAACCTGGACAATGACCTTGCTCCTTTCTTTGAACATACAAATAGGGAACAAAACAAATTGCAAGTCATGGGAGAGCTGATGCAATATGGGGCTTGTCGAAGCCAGTCTCAGTCTTGAAAGTAGTCTCTTCAAATCCCTTCTAAAGCATTACTCCAGGAGACATTTCTTCAGTCTGTAACTTACTGATAGAGAAAAAAACAAGAACAAAAAAAGTATATTCAAATGCATGACCTTCACGGACTACACAGGCTTGAATGCGCTGATGTCTGCCTGTTGCTTCCCGCCTTCCCATGACACATACTGAGTACATTACAAAGCTCAAAATGTGGTTATGGGATGTGGCACTCTGTATAAATCTAGTATTTTGTTTTTATTTTGTTTTAGGCTTAAATGTCACTTTACATAAAAAATATTTTTTTTTTAAGTTTAGCCAGGACAAGGCAGATTTCCCCCACTTCAGTGTTCCACTTAGGTGCAGGAGCCCAAGACTGCTTGTGCTGTGAGGTTACCAGGCTTGTATGTTGCTTCCTTGTACAAATTCCCGGTGAGACAAAGCTGGTTTGGGGAAAAGGCTAACGTAGCACGTACGCAAAGTCCTCCCTTATTGCCCCTCCAAGTCCAGTTTCTAACAGTGCCTCGGAACATTTCAAAGAAATGGACCTGGTGCGCTCCTGTATGCAGCACGAGCCAGTGGGCTGGGCCTCCCCCACCTAGCATCCTTTAAAAGCTTGGTCCTTCCTTCAAAGCCTTTTTCTCTTAAGAGAGAAAAATTGGTAGGCTTTAATTGATAAGAGTCTTAATCCCATTTAATTTTCCACTTTGCTTTAGGCTGTTTCACCTGTCTCAATAAAGAGCCTTGCCTGCTGGGCTGTCTGCAGCGCGTGGGCGCTTGAGTTCTTTCCTGTTCTATCAGACCTTTAATTACTTATTTTTACTAATTTGTTCTCTCATGTTGTAGCCCAAATGGCCCGGCCCTGATTTGGCGAGGCCTCTGGTGAGTCGCAGCAGGCATTATCTGGGCTTCTAGATGAAGGAGAAGGAGCCCACGGCGCCATCCACCTGCGTGAACACAAGATCACAGTGTACGGAATGTTAATAGCTGTTCACGCCTCTGGCTGTTCCAAATCCAGAGACTGTTATAATCGCCAGCAGTGACTGCAAAAAATGATAAACTTCCTATTACCAGCACACATGCCATTCATTTCTGAAGTATAATGGCAACCCCTTAGAAAGAACTGTACTCTGTAATTTCATGCTCTTAGCATGTGCATTATGCTGTAAAAGTGTACATGTATATAACAAAACAACCCGTAAAACTGTAAATAGCACTTTGCTAATTCATCCACCTTTTGCAAATCCATCTGATTGCATAGGATAAGTAGACTGCCCAAATCAGTGATTTAATTTAAAATTTTTAGTATAGTCTATAGGTTTGGTTTTGAGACTATTTACTACTTCATTTTTTTTTAAATTCTGTAGATTTGAATATTTCCATTAAGAGTCTACCAGATCCTAACTGGAACTCAAAATACATGTAGTATTGGCATGTGCTAAGTATAACTCCCATGTTGTATATTTTATCATATTTAATTTCTTTAAAATTAGCTATCTATTTCTGGTGGGTGTTTTTTTTTTTTTTTAAACACAAGTGATCTGCCAGCAAGACTGAACTTCCTTGGAGCATATTTAGAAGAATGAAGTCTAGGGCTTGAGGAATAAATAGCACAGTGGTTAAAGCTCTTGCCTAGCAAGAACAAGGCTGAGAGTTCAATTCCCCACAACCGCGTAAGTTTGGTGTAGTGTGGTGGCGCATGCCTATAATCCTAGCATTCGCGAGGCTGAGGCATGAGGATTACCTGGAGTTCAAGGCCAGCCTGTACTACGGAGTGAGTTCAGGACCAGCTTGGACTATGGAGCAAGACCCTGTTTCAAAAAAAAAAAAAAAAAAAAAAAAATTAAGTCAACCATGAGGACTGGCGTGCTATCTACATAATCCTTGGGAGGGGGAAAAAAAAGGCTTCTTCAAAAGCAAAATGAAGGCTCCTCTGAGAGGGGAGCACCTGTACACACAGAGACCAGACTCAAGCAGCTTAATAGGATTAGCCCTCACCTTCTTTTCCTTCCTATGTGAGGTTCACGCAAAGGACGGATTTCTGGGCAACGGAGGACTGGCCTTCAAGGTAGTCCTCCTGTGGTCCTCTTTGAAACAGTAACTGGGTGTGCATTTCAGCTTGCTAAACCGCAAAGCTCTGCCAGTGGGAGACTGTCACAACTGTTCTGAACAATCAGTGTCTTTGGTGAGTCATGGCTGGTGCCCATCTATAATTTTAAAATACTGAGTTACAAGTGCTTGTGCCTTTGTACAAGCATTAAGTTAGTGCGTAATTTTTCCTGCTGCTGCACTTGTCAGCAAATACAGTGGCTTTTGAATCTAATCAGATGACAAATTATTCTTGGTCTTAACATTAGTACTTTGGACCGATCAGGTGATAAATTATACTTAGTCTTGACATGAGTGTTCTCAAAGTCACCATTTACACATACTTTGGTTTTGTGCTTTATATATTTTCAAGACAGACAAATAAACTGTAAGTTTAAGAAAATGAGCTGCCTGTGTGAAAACCATTGATTGATGATGTCTGAAACACATGCTTGTGCTGCTTGTGTGGCTGTTAAGCCCTAGTAACTAACAGCAGCCTTGGATGTAAAACTTCTCCAAAGTAGCAGGAATTCTGGCATGATGAGTTCAGTTTCTGAGGTCACTTTACAGGTGATTTTTATCATTGCCTTGTATCTGCGATCTCTCTGACCCTCAGTTATTTCATCTGGAATACAAAGACTTAGTAAATAGGACTAGCAGATTTCAGTTAAGCTCTGCAGTCCTGTCAGATGGCATGTATGTGAATAAACCAGAATGATATAGGAAAACAGCTAATGAAGAGACAAAAAAAAAAAAAAAAAAGACCAGATGAATGATGTTAGGTCTTTAGTATGAGGCTGTGTACATGTGCTTTGCAAATAATCATTTGATAAGAATCTTCATGGTGTGGGCCTCTGTGCGGCTGCAGAAACAGTGGGAAAATGGTCCTGTACACAGATTGAAACTCACTCTGGGTAAAAGTATGTATGCAAATGTAAGAGTGTGTGTGTGTGTCCTTTGCTTCTGCACTCAGGCCTCCCAGAAGCATCTTTTGAAGGCCAGTCTGGTGATGATTTTCCTCTGCCTTTGCCTGTTTTGGAACGCCTTTGTTTCTCCTTCAGTGCTGAAGGACAGCTTTCCAGGGTACAGTGCTTTGGTTGGCAGGGTTTGTTTGTTTGTTTGTTTGTTTTCAGAACTTTGAATATGGCATCCTAGTCCCTCCTGGCCAGTAAAGTTTCTGCTAAGATATATCGTGGTTGTCTAATGAAGTGTTCCTTAAACATGGCTGAGCACTTTTCTAATTTTAGAATTTAGTCTTTGCCTTGTACCTTTGGCAGATTGACTATATAACTACTACTTTGTGGTGGGTTATCTGAGACTTCTGGACCTGAATGTCCCTGTCATTCCTAAGATTTGGAATATTTCCAGCTACTCTTCCATTGAATAGACTTTTCCCTTCTTCTCAGTCATTATTCAAATACTAGTTAATTTAATAGTGTCCCATAATTGTTGGATCTTTTAAAAAATTTTTTCTCTTTTTTTTTGTCAAAATAGGTTATTTCGAAAGACTCCTCAGGTGTGAACTGGTGTGTAGTTGAGGTTTCCAGCCTTATTCTTTTGTATGACTTACTTAGTTTTTCAACTTCAAGATTCGTCCTAGGTTCTTTTTTCATGGATTTTATCATTTGCTAAAATTTTTTTTCATATTTTGAATTGTTTTCCTAATTTCCCTGAGTTGGTTGTGTGGATCTTTTATATTTCAAGCCATCTTTTAAAATTCCTTTTCAGAGATTTTGCCAGTTTTCTTAGGGGGCTACTCTGGCTCCTTAGAGGCGTTGTTTTACCTCACTTTTTCCTACTTCCTGTGTTTCTATGTTGATATTTGAACATCCGGGAATCCATGAGCTCCACCAATTTTATAGTGTCTTTTTCAGTATAGAACTCTCTCCCAGACATGTCTTAGAGTGCCAGATTGGCAGGCTGTATTGGCTTCAGTTCTAAATGGGAGCCATAGTATAGTTTCTGTGTAGCTTCCTTAGGGTTTGGTGTACAGTGCACGTGCCCTGTCCATCTCCATAGCCGTGCGGCTGTGCAGAAACTCAGTGGCCCAGAGAGGTAGGACACATACACCGCAGTGCATGTACACCCTTGTGTGCACTTTCCTCTATGGAACACCACACTGTGTGGTTAGCAAGTCTGTCTTCAGCATTTTCTTGCTCATCCTGATTGTGAAATGTCAGACCTTGGCAGGAAAGTAAGAGAGCTTTCACTTTTACGAGAGCTCTTTATTAAATCTCGAATTAGTGCATGAAGAACCTGGCCTGGAGGGAGAGGTTGCTTTCCCAGGAAGGGAAAGTAAATTAAGGAAATAAATTTCAGAGTAGCTAAAGAAAGAAGAAAGAGAGAAAAAAGAGTGATGAACACAAAGATTAGATGTTGGTCAAGCCAGGTTTGGTGTCTCTGCTGACATACACGGAAGTAGCGTCTTGTACCGGCCCTAGAGGGAAGGCTGTGTGGGAAAGCGTCGCCCAGGTGCGTACAGTCTCTTGTCTAACCCAGCTGTGTTTTCTGGCAGGACATTGACGGCCAGGCACTCCTGCTGCTGACCCTCCCGACGGTGCAGGAGTGTATGGAGCTGAAGCTGGGGCCTGCCATCAAGCTCTGCCACCAGATCGAGAGAGTTAAAGTGGCTTTCTATGCCCAGTATGCCAACTGACGTGACCCTCCAGGGAGGTGAACCACCGTCGTGAGGCAGTGGCTGTGAAGGTTTCCAAGACTGAGACGTTGATGTCTCTGGGGTATGTGACGTGGTCCATTCACTGAGTATCGTTAACAAACCAGAAGCCCAGCACCTTCTTCACCCACCAGCCTGTTTGATATTTCTGTGTTTTTAAAGCACACTGAGGCAATGCAACAGTGGCCCCTGGGGAGTGGGATTGCAGCTCTGCTGTCAGACCTCCCAGGAAAGAGAAGAACTTCTTTGCGCATCTATATTTTGCCTTCTCGCACCCCAGACTTCCTGGGAGCAGGGGTTCTAAACCAAGGCTCTCGTTCCTGGAGAGCTGAATCGGGCAGAGATGTCATCTTCTGGGGCGTGAGAAGAAGGAGGCCTGGTCCCTGGCTGGTAGTTTTTGTGATGATCTTTCCCAGGCGCGTGTGTAGAGGCATCCTGTCTGCCGATGAGTGCGTGGCTCTGGTTTGGTAGCACGTGCTGTGGCCACGGCTTCATCTTGGTGGCAGCTCCTTCCTCCAACACAGCTGGGCACAGTGTCACAGGTTATCACAACTCACTGTGCCGAACCTCCTTCCTCTGCAGGAGCGGCTTTCTGGGAACTCAAAGGAACGTGGGGAGGGGCAGCTGATAGTAATGAGACAACTTTTCCTGAGTGATTGAACTTAGAATGTCTGTGAACTCTGCTCTGTCCACGGTATGGTAACGTTATCTCCAACGTTCTAGACCAGGAACGACAACTCTAGGGAAGTGTCCGATTATTTAAAGGAAAAATATAATTTCAGAGCACAAGAATGGGAAGAGATTTGGAGGAATCCTGTTATAAACTAGCTGTGTGCTCTTGAAAGGATCACCACAGTGTCCCTGCGAGTCCCACGGAACAGCCCTCTGCCGGCTTCTGCCCTACCTAGCCACATACACAGTGGGGCAAGAGGCCCTGACCTGAAGCAAGCAGCAGAGGTTGTGCTGGAGCTGGTCACCTGGTTCTCATCCTGGCTCTGCTAATGACCCACCCTTTGATCCTGGGTAACTTTCCTTCCATCTGGACCTCAGCTCTCATAAAAAAGACAGGCTTAGTGACAGGCTTAGTTAGATACCCAGGAGTGTAGCAGAGCCAGTGCCCCATCTCCCCTGGCCTCTTTATCATCTACGGTGAAATGAAAAGATTCACAATGATGCAGGATAGGAAAAGAAAGAAAAAGAAGCAACCCCTTTTAACTCCTCAGTTCCTGGACCTCCCTGTACCTTTGAGGTTGCTTATGAAATTTTCTGGGCGGTTTTGTTAAATCAGCAAAGACACTTGAAGACAAAATTTGTGTCTCTGAGAGTGGCTGACCCTGCATTTCACCTGTGTGCCCTCATGAACTGTTCAGCATGGTCATGCGAAAGCTGAAATGTATTGCCAGGCTCTGTCTCATGTGGCAGTAGCCTTCATGCCTTTTCAGACTTAAACAAGGAAACCAAACCTTCACACTGTTTGGAAACTGGATATTCGTGGTAGAGGCTTTATATCTTCTGTAGTTTTTGTTGTTCTTTTTAAAATTTGTTTTTATCATAGTTATGTTGTTTTTTTCTCTTTGGCTAGAGTCTCTACAGTTCCACTAATGCAGTCCAGTGAGCTTATTAGCTGCTCCTAGGTGGATGACTTTTTATGGTATGATTATCTCTGAAACTATAAGAGTTTGGATTCTCATGCCAAACTTCCTTAATATTCTGTACCAGCCACAGAGGAAACAAAAGACAGAGACTCTGTGGTTGAGCTTTTAGGGTGTTTCAGTGTGACCTCAAATATCTGGTGAATGGCTTGGCCTTGTTGGGACATCCACATGGAGGACCTTTGTCCTACATGATACTGGGAGGATGGAGATGTCCCTGGTGGTTCATGGCTGGCCTGCAGTTGGGTAACTCTCCTCTAAGCACGGGTGTGACCTCCCCTCACTTTCCCACTCCTGCCTTCCCACCACGTGCTTTTGGCCTTAAATGCTCAGTCCTGTGGAGTTGAAATCTGCCCCACGACTGGAGATATGTCCATTTCAAGCTCTGTGGTATTTTTCCTGTGCTGACTTCCTTATGATCCTTCCCTGTGGCCTTTTCAAGCTGAGCTCTTCCTCATGCATTGGAAGCGGGATGGAGGACATGTGGTGGCCAAGACGTAACCTTATACTATGAAAACGAGTGTCATCTTTTCATGTTCTTTCTGGTAAGGGCACAGAGGAGGAGGTGCTACATCAAAGATCCGAGAGTTTTCTGAGGTCATGCAAAGAGCTGGAAGAGCACCCATCAGGAAGCCAAGGCAGGGGATGGCTTCCATTTCTGGGGAAGCCTCTTGTTTCCCGTGGAGCCTCATGTCTAAGACTCCCCTGACCCTCCAGCCTTGCAGTTGACCTTCACTCTTTCCCTGCCCGGTATCGGTCACTTCGTTGTCATCGGTTTTGTGTGCACGTGGCAAAGAAGAGATGGCTGTCACCACAGCAGAAGAATGCCCAGCCTTGGGCCATCATCCTGGAGGTTGTCTGTGTACCACCTCCCTGCAGGAGAGCTGGGTAACATTGTAGGACCAAGGGAGTGTTTTCCCTCTGGGAGCTGCCAGGGTCCTCCGAATTGGTCTCTTTGGGGACTTACACCATGTTGGGTGCACTGCTTCACATCAGCAGCAATTCTGTGACAGAATTGCAAAGTACATTTCGTTTTCTCTAGATTCACCTCTAGCCAGTTTCTGTCCTGAAGACGGGGGGGCTAATTTCTAAGGAGCAGTGTGCCGTGTTGTGTCCCTATTGCTTATGTCAGAAAAATGAATTTTATGTAATGACCCAACACTGCCGCAGCCTGTGAGCCAAAAATGTCTTGATCTAAACACCAACCAGTGATACCCTCCTTTCCTTGGAAGGTACCATTTCTTTGTCTCTCTTTGATCCTCCTTTGGGACCAAAGTTCTCTCCTTTGTATACTCAAGCCTTGTACACCAAACCACTTTTTACCTCCTGGCCCTGGTCAAGCAGACATCTTGCAGCCTACACTGTGTATGACCCGAGGAACAGAGATGTCACCTCATTGGTAATACTGTGAGTCTGCTGCTCATTCCTGCCTGAAAACTAATGGGGTAAGTTTCAACCCCTGACTTCTCGACTGTATCTGTACTGTGTTGTAAAAATATCATTAAGAAGTAAAAGCCGAGAAGAGCAGGGTAGTATCGGCATAACAGAACTTCTTTGCTTTCCAACAACAGTTCCTTCACCACGGAGCCCCGGAGCACGGAGAACTCACCTGTCACTCTTCAGTGAGATTCTTTTGATCAGAGTTGGAGCCACATGTCATATTTTCCTCTTACTGATTTGATCATATTCATAAGATCATTGTCGGTGTGATAACTTTGATTTGTTCCTCAATGAAAATGATCCAAACCTTAGCACTGCCACTTCTGACCTTGACAGCAGTCTCAAAGGGTTGATTTAGATCAGCCTTTTAAAGATGGGTCAGTTTCCTAATTTATCTCATAGAATTTTGGGTGTCGTGGGAGGCAAGTGCTGAATTTGCCTTCCATCTTCTACCAAATGTCCCTTGATAAGAGCTGTTCTCCCTTGGTTTGAAATTACTAGGGCTTTCATACTTGCTTTGTAGAGCCTCCATTTGTATTTATTTCTGTATATAGAGCTAAAACAAACAAAAAAGTTAGTGTTAAGGTCTTTGTTGTGATTTGACATCCTTGCTGCTTTGGGTTAAGTCGGTGAAGCTAGGCACCAGTTATTCTGTATTCTGTCTTTAGAAAGCTATGATTGAGCTTGCAGTGATTTGAAAGGAAAAGTCATACATTAAGATAGCTTTAGTTTTTAAGGAAGTAATCTTCAGAAAAGGATATGTTCTGCCCATGGCTTTTTGGTGCAGTGAGCAGATTGCAGGGCAAGGAAGGTGGGCTCCTCTAGGCAGCGATTGCAACTTAAAAATTGTCTTTCTCATGCACTGGGCTGTAGTTTCCAAAAGTCTTCTGATAGTTGCTCCTTTTAATCTGATTGAATGCTTAAGTTGACGAGTCCTCAGAGCTCATACCACAAGGGTGGTTTACGAGTACTCAAAACGTGATGTGATAAATAAAGCCCGACTTTTCTACTGTTGACCTGTTTTCCCAACAGTTGTAGTGATGGAGCTATGATGTCACCTTGGGATTTAGTTAAAAGCTTCTTGAGCTTAAATGAGCTAAGTTACAACTCAACTATTTCTGGAGCTGTTGTCCTACTGGCTCTGTTTTCAGTGGCAAGGACTTAGCATCAGTGAATACATAGGTCCTCTCGCCTAACCGAGGTAGAGTGGTGGCTTCACGTGGGCCAAAGCAATGCACTGAAGATACAGGAGAGTAATAGGACAATCATTTGCTCAACAACCACCCTACGATGAGAAATTTGAGACAAGTTTTCCTTTAAATAATAGAAAAAAAAATCATCTCACTAGTTGTTCAGAATGGAAGCCAGCATGATCTCTGGAGGCGTGAACTTATCCCCAGTGGTGAATATCAAAAGCCCTCTTAATTGTTTTGCATTCCAGTTTTGAATAGTTTGTATTGAAATCTGATTCATATGTCGTGTGTGTTTTGGTGCATAAAAGGGAAAAATTGGTGTGTCTTGAAATTTGCAGGACAAAGGGCATGCTGTTAGTTTGCTGTAAGATTGTATTATGTATATATGTTTTCATGTAAATAACTGAAAATCTATATCAGAGTTATATTTTAATTTTTATTCTAAATGAAAGAAAAACCCTTTTTACTTGAACAAAATTGTAAGCCACATTGTTAATAAAGCAAAAATAAATTCTATGGTGATGGTTGTGTCTTTGTGTTCAAAGCTATGAAGTACTATTTTTTAAAAGGTTTTTGAATTTGGGCTTACTGTAAAGCTTTTTTGTTTTGTTTTTGCTGTGATGAAAACATCTGTTTTTAGGTAGTTAATACCCGTGGTTCTCAAATTCACGTGTGACCTTATCAAGCCATCCCGAGCTCTTCTGCCCAAGGAACTTGTATTGATTCTTTATTGTGAAAACCTCACTGTATGTATTCGCATAACTATCTTTGGCATTCCTAATTTCAGGCGTGTTTCGGGCACCCAGATTGGAAGAGGAGATTTCCTTTGCTGTTGCATCCCCTCGTCAGGGTCTCCTGTGAACAGAACTCACTAAGTGAACCAGGCACAGACGGGTAAAGAGTGAATGGGTTCTCTTATATGAGAAACTTGAAATATAAATAACTTAAAGAGCAAAGTAAAAGAAATGATAGAAGACAGGGAGGTGGACTCTGTGGAGATGGAAAGGGGATCGGGGGACCGGAGGAGCTGGGAACACGGGGAGGGGATAAGGAGGCAAAAGTGGTTACGATGCGCTGGGTATGTGCACACTTTTGCAAGTTGAATGTAATTATTATGTTTTGAATTCATACTGATATAATTATGGGGAAGGAAAAGACGTGTTCCTTTCCTCTTTACTACCATAGGGACAGAGAAGAGAAGAGAGTTCAGAGGCACATAGATAGGGAGATGCAAAACACAAAACAATTTCTCCTTTCTTTGCTCTCAGACATTCTCATTCTTCACTTTAAATACATTTCATTTGCCCTGGTGAAGCTCAAGTTATACATATAGAAGTTTTTCTGTTCTAATAATGTAGAAGGTTTTTTTTTTTTAATAGCAAAAGCAAAATCTAAGAAGGCAAAATGGGATACATTGTTCACTTTCTCAAGTACACCAGAGGCAAACAGATAAAATTATGTGACTGAGTAAAGATCATTGTATTTCTGTTTATACTTGAAGATCTTTGACAATCAGTCTAAAGGCTAAAAATGCCACAAAAGGAAATCTGAACACTTCCTGAACCGTAAATTAAAGTACAGAATGTATATTTCTGATCAAGTTGTCACCAAAAACATGTTTTCTTTTAATTCTTTTGCTTCAGCAAGGCTGTCCACAGAACTTTCAGTTCCCCAGGAATTACTTCCTCTTCATAACGGGGGTTTGTGCTACGTCTATTTTAAGTCTGTCGACTTAGGAGAAGTTCAGAGCCTACAGTTACAAAACAGTTTACATGGCTGTGACCTTGCGTGATTCCAGGTGAAGACTGGTTTTATCAGTGAGGTGCAAATACTACACCCAAATAATAGATGGCTGAGAAGATTTACTAGGAAATAACTTCAACAAGGGGTTTTAAATGACATCAGCGGAGCCTGGGTTGAACTTATCTTTTGTAACATAGTGCATTTGTGTCAAACTATTTTGTTTAGTGTTCTCCTAGAACTGAGACGGCTAACCAGTGCTTCTCAGTAATAAAAAACAAAACTTGCTTTGTCATTCTAAAGTCAGATTAACTGTATGTTGCAGCCATGCATTGCTGCTTGGCCCAGGTACAGATTCAGCATGCACTGCGTTCAAATACTTGTTCTGCTCCTCTGAAATGTGTAACAGAAAGAGCCATTTCTTATTTGGCTTTTCTTTTTGCAAAAGACAGTAGTTCATCTGTACATGTTTGACAGGAGGATTAGATAGTACGTCAATATTGTGGCTCTACACAGAGTGTTAATGTAACAGTAGTTCAATCATCCTCAGCCTCACTGGATGCCGTCAACTTCTGGACCTTTGGTCACTTACCCATTGGAAGACCCTGGCCGCTGTGGTCACTGCCTTCTTTGCTCCCTTAGCAGGAACCTCAGCGACACAGACTCAACTCTTGAAAGTTTTGGTGTCATTCACTTTTTCCGGATTCAAATGAGGCCACAGCACCAGATGCAGAATCTGGCTTCTTCAGCAGTTGACCAGATGAGTCAGCAGGCACAACTCACAGGTAAGGGGCAGATAATGACCAGAGCACACCCTTGGATCAGTGTGTGAGATGGAGAGGAATTTGCAGAGAGCCCCTTTCACTTTCCTCACTGAGGAACTATCCTGAGGACTTACACTTGTGCATGGCCTGCCCAGAAGTGTCTCACTTGATAGAGAAATCATCTGTGTTTCCCTAAGCTGAGGTCAACTCTGTAAAATCTAGTACTGATTTCTTTTCCTCCCCAACTCAATTTTTATTTTCCCTCACTCCTGCTGCCTTGGTATTTTATCTCATGATAAAATATTACTACATAACCTTTGTCTCACACTTTGTTATCTTTTGAACTTCAATAAGACAATGGGTGGCATATTTTCTAGAGAATAGTGCATTAGGATGGGAGTTTGGAATCGTATTACCACCTGTATGAACGCATCAGGGACTCTTTTAGTAAGCAGTGAATAACACATCCAGACACTGATGGCATTACAGCCACTAGCGCTTTTGTTTCTGGTTTAATTGAATGAGCAGCAGGTGGAAGGCATGGCTGTGGGAAATAACATGGCTGCTGCTTATGGGAGAGGTGATGTGATATTCACAAAGATGGTGTGTAGGTAATTGCATTTGGCCTCCTTGAAATGGACAGTAGGAGGCTCAGGGAAGCCATTTATCAGCTCAAGGGCCTCTAAGGCTGTGTTCAAAGCTACTGTCAGCTTGGGCCACCACAAGGCAGACCTGCTGAAAATCAAGTTGGAGATCTGATTATAAGGATGACAAACGTTCAAAAGGAATAAATGTGCATCCTTGACAGGTAGCCTCCTTTAAAGTCAAGGCCCTGATAGGAAGAGAGTGAAAATCAATCTAAAACCTAGGATGGATTATTGGTTATCTGAGTCAGGCTGGAATCTCTAAACTCTCCTAGTTAAAAGAAACCTCTCCTTTCCCTAAGTTACCTCTTTAGGCCGCAGAATCACTTTACTTGGTATAGATTCTTTACAAAATGACATTTTTTCTCAAGGTATGTCTTCCTTTGACCAGTGATCCAGCCCTCAATAACCAGATTTAGGTCTCATTGAGACCTCATATAAATTGTACATTGAGAAATATAACTCACTTCTGAGAAGAGCCATCCTCACACCTGAGCAGTTGCAGGATGTGGCTCATGTGTACTGGTAGAGATCACATGTTGGAGCCAAAGAGAATGTTAGACCAAGTAGGACAGAATGTGAGAGTGGGTATGGGGACTTTGGTGACACTGAGCACTCGCCTATGACCCGGACTTCAATTTTCTTGTAAGAATGGCTGGAAGCCAGTGTAGTGACTTACATGTGATGGTTCCCAGATGTTGGTTTGCAATAAACATGATGGAAATGCTATAACATCTTTCAGGTGTTGAGGAAAGTGCCAGAGCCTGGAAATATGATGGATATATCATGTAAATTAGGACTGGGTCTGTTTCCAGGCTCTTTTAAAACTAGGATCATAGGGATTGTAGGAACATTGATCATCTTAACATTTGACTGATCTGTGGAATTGCTGGCATCATGGCAACCAGATCTGTTAAACAGGAATCTTAGATATTATGATAAAATATCTTAGATATTAAGATAATTCTTTTATTTAATTTGTGGTAAATTCACATGGCTATGGGACTTTATGCTAAGTGACATGACTGCAGTTAACTGGGCTTCCCATGGACTGTTACCCAGAAGCAACTAGCTTGATGATGAGCCGGGGAATTGGTAGAGTGGTGTCTACGTCTTGTAGACATCGGATTTGGCCCCCCAAGCTGCTGTAGTTATACTCAGCCCCTGGCTTTTGTGAAGCACTGCCTTCCCAAGGGCTTGAAGACACAGAAGATGCAAAGTCCAGAAGTAGGATTGTACTGTCACAGGAGTGGGTCAAGGTGCCCTTGATTGAAAGCAAAAATACAAAAATTGGCTACTTGGGAAGGCCAACAGTTGAAGTGCTTGCGTCCTGTGGGCAGCTAAGGTCAGTACCACACAATGGAGACAGGGAGGAGAATGTCAGAAACCCAGAGGATTCCCTAGGGCATCTCTCAGTGTAAATGTGGTCACTGGCAACTGAGAATAGGCAGTCGAGACAGCAGGGGTGAGAAAGGACAAAGTAAGACAGCATGGACTCTGGGGGCATGAAGTTCTGGATCATTTCCCTGGACCAAAATCCGGATGAACCAATGAACTGACAGAGGGTGACTCCGTAATTTTTGCCAAGGTAGAGAGTTGATGAGTTTTAATGACAGTAATGAGACTTGTAATGGTAAAGAGGAGTATGGCTCTCTAACCTTCATTAAGCTGTTTTAGAGAGAGTGTCAGTGGTTGACACTTTGAAGAACTAGACATTTCTTCTCTTGGAGAAAAATGAGGGTATGGGTTCACATAGATGAGAGTTGGGTATCGTGGAAGGGTTTTAATACCTCTAAGTGCACAAAAATTAGTGGTGCTGGGTCAGTTCATGGGCTTTCCCAGTTTTGCTTACCACCAGCTGCTGTTTTATGGGTAACCCCAGCTGTAGCCACTGTTGGCTCATCTCCCAGCACGGCTAGCCATCTTGGCCTGCTCCCAAGGTCATGGTTAGCTCCTACTAGACTCTCTCGCCCCTATCATGGAAGCAGCCATGACCACTCTGGGATGCAGAGCTCATTGCCCTGTATCCATCAGAGCTTTAGTTCATCTCATCGTTTTTGGACCTGGATGGAGCAAAGGAGTATGGGATTTGGCTGCTTCCAGTGATAGAACTTGGAAATACTAAGGAGTTCATGTCCATACAGTAAGCTTTGGTCAGTGAGATACAGGACAGAGCCGGTAAATAAATTCCTCTCCTACAGGGACTTTCCTGTGTATGGTGGCTCTGCACAGTGTGTTTAAAAAAAAAATCTTTTTTTTTTTTTTGAGGCAGGTCTTATTCTGTAGTCCAGACTGGTCCTGAACTCACTATGCAGTTCAGCCTGGCCTTGAACTCGGCAACAGTCCTCCTGCCTCAGCCTCCTGAGTGCTAGGATTATAGGCATGCACTACCACACCCAGTTTATGTGGTGCTGGGGAATCTAACACGGGGGCCTTGCACTTGCTAGCAAGTTCTGTAACCTCTGGGCTAACCCCCCAGCACCTCAGAGACACCTCAAGTGTCTGAGCAGCTGTGTTTGCCTTCTAACAGCCCCATGACCGCCCCTTCAAGTTACGGCCTGCGTTAGGTTTCCTTCCTTCTGTGCCTAACTTTGGTCAGCCTGGGGTTACTTTCTCCCATATAAAGTATCAGTATATTAGCTTTTTCTCAGAGTCCATACCCTCGGACACTCAGCTGGAAGAGTAAGCATTTAAAAGTAGCTATTATAATTGCATATGCAATGTACAATAATAATGACATAATATTTTGGGCTAACTCAGCAGTCTTCTCAAGTCTGGGAAACCTAGCAGTCTGTAATTGACACACTCTGACCATGAATCCTGTTTGGAATTACTTTAAGACATGGGTTAGAGATTAAAATTAAAAATGTTCTTTCTGATTATGAAGGTAATTTGTGTACGTTATAGAAAATTTGGAAGGTAAAGGATGTTATTAAGTTGCCCATTATCTCATTATGTTCAATTACTTTTTTATTATACTTCCATGTGTATGTATTACAAGAGAGTGATATTCCATTGTTTATACCATTTGAAAACATTTTCACTGGTGTTTTGCAGTCGTGCTCTGTAAGATGCAATTAGTGTTTTTATATAGCGGCACTTTTATTTTAAATGCTTAAACTTAAATAATTGACCGTGATACAACAAATGTGTATTACAGCCCATCCAGCTTCGAAAAACATCACGTTAGCCATGTTCGTTTTGGATATTATATTTTTATCTCACAGGGGGTGATACCACCTTGATCTCCTGATTCTGTTTCTGTCCCTTACACTTTGGAGGTGATTCCTGTTGTGATTTGATTTTTCAAATTCCTACGGTTTTCAGTGTGACTTTTCATCATACCATGTCACTACTAACATCATATTGCAAGTTTGTCTCTTTTAAATGTATTAACAACTTTGATGTAGTCCTTCGCTCTGGATGTGCTTCTGTGCTTCTTCACAGAAGTCTTATATGTGATTTGTCACATACTTTGTCCCCTAAGCATGTATAAGTTTTAATTATCGCCGTATGTCTGTGATGTTTTATTCACTATTACTGGGACTTCCTTGATTTTTTATAAGCTAATATTTTCTTCAGTAACTTCATTGAGCTTAACAGAAAGATATTTCTACCTACCCTAAATATTTTGGTTTTGTTTGTTAGGATGAGACGATTTTCTTGTTTGTAGAATTTTGGTTTGTAAGATCACTCTTAATGGGAGTTGAATTTTTCTTTCGGCTTTGCTTTTCTGTTAACGTAATTGGTGCTTTTGTGTTTTCTTCCACCCATCCCGTAGACTAATGACCACAGCCAGGTCTTACATCATCAGGGGGAGAAACTTCCTGCCCCAGGCTAACACCAACATGGCCCACTGTCCAGTTCCTGAGCCAGTGGTCATCTCGGGTCCCTTTCTAGTGGCTAAGCTCTGCCTTCCTCCACGGGGTCCCCAGCTGTGACAGTCACATTTTTCCTATTTAATAGTTGGAGAAGGCCCACCTCAGATCTGAGTCTGGCTCCTGTGCCACCTCTTACTGGGGCACTTTCCACCATAAAAACAGAACTTCCAGTTACGTTGTTTGATCCCTTGGGCTTTACCCAACTCCTATTCGCCTCATCTGGCTCACAGAGATTTCACCTCTTTTTTGCATTCAGCATGTGTTACTGGTTTTACACTAATTGTTGCTGTTGTGTGTTTAGAACAGAGGAGAAATGCCCAGGTTTAAACTTAGGGAGACATCTTGATTAAAAGTCTCTCCATATTATTTCTTTAAAAGAAATCTTCTGAGCATCAGGTGTTACTAGACCATTTTTTGAAAATGAAAGTAAGTCTTGCATTATTCTGGTTATTTAAAATGAGGTTTTAGCCCATATGGAAATTTTTATTGGCATGGGGTTCATTGAAGTTACAATTCCCCAAATGCTCAGCTAGTTGACATTTCTAAATGTCTCTTCTGCGCAGCATAAAACTCTCAGTTTTTTAACAAGAGGTTTAAAAAATAAAACTACATTGCATATGATCCCCTTTAACTTTTTGTCATAAATCCCTGGCAATGAGAAACGTGCTCTTGAAGTAGTGTCAGTGTAGGATGGGCCTGTTTTATTCCAGGCTGTGCCCTAATAATGTGTGTACTTACTGCAGTTTGAACAGTCGTCCATTCTCTCCCAGCTGTCAGCACGAATGATTAGGTACTGACTGTGCATACGTGGGAATGTGTGTTATGCGCCACCTGCCTGGTCCAACTTGAAACAGGCAGCCTTAACATAGAAATGGGAGGATTTTGCCCAGATCATTCCCTTTGGCCTGGGTAGTCCCATATAGTCCATTCAGATGCACTAATATAAAAGCATTTTTATGAAACATTCAGTAAGCATAGGTGAAGCTAACGCATCTTGAAGTAAAGCCAACAATTTTAATTCGTAAACAAAACTGTTCCATGCGTAATATGTGGGGTATGTGATACCAAGTACATTAGAGAAAGGAATATTGTGTTAGTGGCTCCTAGAAGGGTAAAAGCCATGGAGAAGTAGAACACCCTGTGTATTAAGTCAACTAAGCATTTGAATTCATATGTTTTAAAAAAACAGAAAGCAGTGAGTTTAATGTGCCCACCGTAGTCCTGCAGTTAACATCAGAGCAAGCCTAAATGTTAGACCTCCTGATCTCTCTATAGGCAAGCACTTTAACCACTGAGCTATAGTCCCAGCCCCCATTTTCATACTTAAAAAAGCCCTACTCTAAGTATAGACATTAAGCCAAAGTGAACTCAAGAAAAATTGAAGATTGGGTATTAAAGTAATGAGAACGTATGTGTACAGAAGGTGTGTAAGAATGTTCACTGAAACACTGTTGACAATAGAGAAAATTAGAAACAATGTAAGTATCTTAGGGGATTGCTAAAATAAATTGCAATATAACTCAACATTAAAACTCTATGCAGCTATTACAGAGGGTCATTTTCCATTATTGAGGTTGGCTGGTGGTGGAATATCACGTACAAGGGATAGATTATCAAATGGTATTGTAATTGTAATAACTAACAGTGCACATCTGTAATTTATATTGATGTTTGCATTTTAAACCCCCCAAAACACACAGTTTACCATGGTATAATTTTCCCCTTGGAGTGATCATTATTTACTCTCTGAATAGATGACAAATAGATTTCTATTTTTAGATGATCCAAAGCACTTTATTAATCCTTAATGTCCATTCCATACTCTTAACCATTGAACTTGCTTTTATAAACTGATAGTGTGCCAGAAGAGGTTACTGAATCATTTGGAATTCTTCATTTCCTTATACTGTAGCAACTGATTATTACATCATCTTTTGTATCCATCCACATGTTCACATTGTCTCTTCCAGCTGTGCAAAAAGCTCTTTAAGCTTGGGGTCTCTGTGTCATCCAATCTTTGCCCGGCTCACAGTCCTCAGTCACAGAATGCCACATTCCACCCAGTTAGAGGAGGCGTCATTTCCACATCTTCAGCTGCTGAGTGTTTACTGAAGAATTATTGACTAAAATGAGAAGAGATATGGCTAAAAATCTGGAGAAGCATTTTTTTAAAAAGGAGCAAAGGACGCAAAACATCAAATTATTTTCTCTTTGGAAGTCAAAGATTTTTTTTTAATGACTGGGAGGCATAGGATAGAATCCTTCATGTTTTTTCATCTCCAGAACCACCAGGGAAAACTCTGTTCACTCTACCCCTGCTCTGTGGTGATGGTGTGGTGTTAGCTCAGTAAACAAGTAAGTTGGCACTGAATATGTCTATCTGGAATCTGTTGTCATTTAGAATGTCAACTTCAGGATAGGCTAAAGGTCTCATACTCCCAGCAAGCTCTGCATATCCCATTAGCAATACTAACCACGTGTTTGAGCAAATGGCTCCCCAGGCTCCACTTGGAAACTGACACCCTTTTATGTAATGTAACATCTGATGAGAAGCAATTGTGGGAAGCAAAGCAATCCTTTTATGGGGACAGGCCCTTATGAAAGATGCAGAGGCAAATGCAAATTGTCCCAGAGGGGAGGATGTGTGCTTGTATTTAGAAAAGAAACTCCAGATGTGATCGGATCTGCATAACAAGACCAAAAAAAAAAAAAAAAAATTGCGGCAGCCAGCAACACAGATAAGAAACATGAATGACAATAATCAAACCTAATCACCAGAGCAAAGTGTGAGGAATCCAAACCATCAGCTCCAATCAGCAGTCTTCAGAAGCGTTGGTCACAGTGTGTCCCAACTCTAAAGGAGTGGAATAAAAATGCGAGCGGAAGTAGTTGCAACTTTTCAATTAATTGCCTGTGCCAACGACTACCTGCGCAGGTCTGAATTCTTGTAATTAGTTGGTCCTATCTGAACTTCAACTCGCTTCCTTGCAAGTCACTTCTTCCTGTGCTTTGCTTTGTTTTCTTTTTCGTCCTTGTTCCTATTCCTAACGTGGTGCAACTTGTCCTTGTTGGCTCTCCTTCCGCCCCCACTCCTCCACACAGGAGTTAAGCTCCACGAAAGTGGGTGATTTGTCTCTTTCCTGCTCTGCTGTGTCTTTAGCATCCAGGACCGACTGAGTGCTCAGCTGATTCTCATTGACTAAATGAACAAGCTGGGATCTCTTCATGCTGGGTCTTGAATCACCGCAACAGCTCTCTGAGGTGACCTTCCAGTTACAGCTGAGAAAATATGAGTTTTAGGAAAGTAATTTGACTGTGATTACGAAGATTAAGGGTCAGACAGTATTAGAACTCAGCTTTTCTAAGTCTAGAATGCACTTCTTTCTCTGGGAGTTGTGAGGGAAGAAGTCAAGAGGATTAATATGTAGACTCCTTGTAAAGAGATGCTTTCGTCCCATCTTCACGGCGATTGAACCCTCTTGAAAGCCATATGGTGAGGTCAACACAAGGCAGTCTATTTCTAGTTTAAAAGTACTATATTGGTCACATATGCCAGTGCTCTTACTATAATGTAAACGGAGATTCTCCTAAGGAAGCAGTTTAATTATCTTCTAACACAGAGATCTTTGCAGAAAGAATTGTGGAATAGGAAGGTGAACGTCATGTGAGCTAGGATTGGTGGTGTAGGTATCGTGTGCCAGGTTCTTTCCAGCATCTAGCATTTCTATTTATTATTTTTAAGTTATTTTATTTATTAGTCTATTTTTGTGATCCATAATCATTACCTTAGTTTTGGAGAATTGGTATTTGTATATAGTACATACCTTGATCATTTTTGACCCTATCATTTCTTCCCTTATTGTCTCTCTTCACTTCTTCTCTCCCCATACTTTTCTCCATCTCCAGTAAGTCTTTTTATCTTCTACGTCTCTCCTACATTTTACTCTATTATTTTTAAGTTTCTCATGTAAGAGAACCCATATCATATTCATCTTGCTATATGTGTATTTCTCCTAATATTATGGTTCCACGCACCATTCATTTTCCTGCAAATCATATTATTTCATTCTATTTTATTTGTATTTTAATTATTTAGTTAATTAATAAAATAATTTTTTTAAAGCAGGCTGATCCTGAACTCACTGCGGAGCCCAGGTTGGCCTTGAACTCATGGCAATTCTCCTGCCTCTGCCTTCTGAGTGCTGGGATTGTAGGAGTGTGCCACTATGTCTGGCTTATGTGGTGCTGGGGAATCAAATCCAGGACCTTGTACTTGCTAGACAAGCACTCTAACCACTGTGCTATTCTTCCAGCTCCTAATTCATCCTGTTTTGTGGCAGAATTATATTCCATTGAGTACATATACACCACATTTTAAAAATCCATTCATCTACTAATGGGCATCTAAGCTGTTTTCAGAGCTTTGCTATGGCAAGGTGCACTGCTGTGAACACGGGTGTGCATCTGTCACTGTAGAGTGATGTCCTTAACTCTTTCTGGATCATACCTGGAAAGGTAGATATAGCTTTTAATTATATCATTTAGTCCTGACCACAGTCCTGTGAAACATGTGATCTAAGATACGTTTCTGTCTTCCCTTTTCACTTAGAGCCTCCGCAGATGAGTGATTTAGAGTCTGTCTTTACTTGCAATATTTCCCATTCTGATTGCTAGCATCTTCCTCATTGTACAGTGAATTTCTTGAAGGCACTATATCTTTTCCTTGATGTATCTTCAGATCCAGCATGTGGCCTGGCCCCTAGCATTTAATAAATACCTTCAAAAACTAAATAAATTACGTATTGTATACTCTCCAATTTGGAAAATGGAGTTTAAAATTTAGAGTTTTAAAATTTGGAGAAATGAGATTATGCTCTACATGAAAGAACTGGAGAACCACACAAGTTATTGTTTAGTCTGGTGGCTGACCATCTGGTATACCAGCTAGAAGAGTTAAAGTCTTCAAAGAACAAAGGAGCATTGGGAGCTAAGGGAGCCATGGCAAGATTAATTTCCTTGTTCATTTATTCATCACATTCTAAGTGCTTACGATGTCTCATAAACTCTCTTGGGTATGAATATTGAAGGCATAATTCTTGACCTTAAGACATGTGCATTCTAATGGAACAACAGAGGTGTATGTAGAAGGTACTTGAAGAGTACTCACAGTGCGAATGCCTTCTATCTACTGTTTTGCTGATAACCCCTGAGCAGGTTAGACCACTGGTTGGTATCAGGCCAGTCTGATTATGGAAATTTGGAAGACCGAAACTCATGCCATAGGAAATTAAAGAAAGGGTCAAGGAATATGGGAAAACCTATGTGTCAGTGGAGTCAAAAGACAGTAGGCAAGCCTTGGGTCAGTCACCCTAGAAGTAAGATTTGCGCTGGGGATTCTCTTGGTGGGACAGAGAAAAAAGCTGGGGAAAGAGGAGAATTCTGCTGAAATGTCATAGGACATTCTTTCTTTAAGTATGTTTGGAAAATAAGTGGCATCAAAGTGAACATCAGGGCAAGATTCATTATACCGAGTACGGTTGAAAAAATAATCTGATAAGACAGAAGATAGAGTAGAAGGAAGAAACCAGGAGGTAATAGATGATAGTCCAGCCTGGGTTTATGAGTAGATCCTAGAGCTGATTCAGATGAAAAGATGTGTTGCTCACTAACTCTCCAAAAAGGGATCAAAATCGGTTTTAGAATTTCCAGCAAAATTTACTTACTGACATGACTTTTGTTTTCATCTAAAGAAAAGAAGATGTTTTCCCTGATGGATCCCAAGGATCTCTAGTGGGATGCAGTAGGCACTCCATAAATGGGGACTCGGTTTCCTCTGGTGAGTATGTATCTATTTTTTGTTTGTTTCTTTGCGACAGAGTCTTGCTCTGGAGTTTAGGCTGGTCCTCAACTTACTATGTATTCCAGCTGGCCTTGAACTTATGGCAGTCCTCCTGATTCAGCTTCCCAGGTGCTTGCACCACTATGTCCAGCTTATGTGATGCTTGGAAATTAAACAAGGTCTTTGCACTTGCTAGACAAGCGCTTTAACCACTAAGCTATGCCTCCAGCCTCCTTGTTTAAAGAGAGACAAACTCTGCCGGGAAATATTCTACCTACTTTGATGCATGGAACATCTATGTGATGATGGAAGCTTCCAGTTTGGAAGAATGGTCTTTTTAGAAAAGGCAACCCATTAGTCAGAGCTAACTCAGACTTGGTGGCAGCTTTTTGCCTGGTGACCTAGATAACAACCTAGGTCATCTGGCTTATTTTCTCACCACAGTGCACACTAGATCCTGTCTCATTTAATACCCCAGCAGCCATGTGAGGCACTCTACTAATTCCATTTTGCGGATGAGTAAGTGGAGACATACATAGAGAAGTTAGATCACTAGATCACAGATATTAACTAGTAACTGACAGACCTGGACTTGTGTCTAGGTCCAAAGTTCATGCACTTGACTTCCATGACATATTGCTTAAGATACAATCATAATAATCCATGCTACTAGCATACAGGTTGCTTCTAAATCTGTCCGTGTTTATAATTATTACGATCTCCTACATGTGATTGTTGCACATGAAACACATGAACATTGCTCAGTGGCAACTCTGATGAGTAGGGACAATAAAGCTAACGAGGGCTCTGTTGGCCTTTCTGTTCATCTGGGCTCTCTGGTTTGAAGAACTGGGACTTTGAGAAGAAATCTGGAAAAGAAAAAAATTCTTCAAGGATCTAGCAAGCCAGCAACTCAGAATATTAAAAAAAGAATAGTATTTTCAGCACCCAGACCCAAGTAGGCATTCAATAAATATTTGCTGACTGGGTAGAATTGGACAGATTTCTGTGATCGGCACAACATGGAAACTAACCGCAAAGCGTATTTGGGGAACAAAGTGACGAGGCAATGCAAAATTAAATGGGCTGATGTGAAGCGAGCACAATGGTATTACAACCTTGAGATTGTTGGGAGCTGAGGGAAATATTGTTAAAGTGTAAGCAGTGCACAGGCAAGAACCAAATGGAATTTCTTTGACTTAATAATTTTTGCAAACTGCTTATACAGTTGGTATATTAAATGCTGTGGAAATTGTTTTGAGTCTTTGCAAGCGACTCCCTGTCTTTAATCTGCCCCATGTAAATCTGTGTGCATTTGAGATGCAATTGCAACACACAGCAAACATGTAATAACTGCATCTTCTATGTGTATTATTTCAGCATTAAAATAATATTTAAGATTATACTGTTGAAAATTCTGTTGTGACAGGGTGAAATCAAGTAGTTTAGCTTCCAGGGAGGGAAGGGAAACAGAATCAGAAGGTGGTTTAATGAATGGAAATGCGCAGCTTGTGTTGTTGAGGAATAACTGTGGTCTGTTCAATTGAAATGCAGCCCTCTGAGATTCTTCCGGTGGCTGGGAAGTCAAATTGTCTTATTAAATTGTGCAGAAATTGACAGATTCCAAACAAATTGAGGGAGTAATCATTGGCAAGCACACAATAATCTGGCAATATGGAAATTACAAATTATAATATGTTCCCCCTGGAGTAAATGAAATATGCAAGGAACAACTGCATAATACAATAGAGTCTGTGTAATCCCCAAGTAGCTACTGTTAGCAAGCTGTTTTATCAGAATTGTATACTTCCTCAGTCAATAATGAAGGCACAGAATTAAGTTTAAAATGAAAAAATTCTCTTAAAGTTCAGTTTTTCTATAAAATGCCATTGGGAAGGATCAAAATGCTCCAGCAACCAGTGACATAAATCTTTTTAAATGTCAGTAAAAATCTTCCTGTATACTCCACTGTTTTTTTTACTATAACGCCCTTTTATTTATGACAGGAAAATTTTCTAATCTGTCTTTAGCTTATCACCATCTACAGTAATCTCGGTCCTGAAGAAATAGAAAATTTTAGCCCTGCCGGAATATTTCTACAGCTCTGATATTATCTTAGTAATATTGGATGGGACTGTGTTTATCTGTGGAATATGGTATTGACTAATAATAATAGTGGTGATGATGATATTAATCCATTCTTTATTCGACCATAATTTGATGCTCTCTGCTCAGAAGATCTTGAGCTCAGCGTTATGACAGATGGAAGCACAGCACAGGGTCTTCCTCTTAGGAGTTGACAGCCATTTAGTGTGACACGCTCAAGACAACATTCACTTGCAAGATACTGTCCTCCATGAGCTCTTGGTTATTCACCAAGCTGACCCAGCTTCCCGGCTTCTAAGACGATGCCTTGTCCATTTCACTGCTCATTAATATCTCCACTAGTAAAAGGACACGAAGAAGGGACAATCGTATCAGTGCAGTTCTGGGGAATTTGATCAAAGTCCTTTAGGGAAGTGTCTGAATGTTGCCAGTGTGGAAAATTTTCTTTTCTCTTCAACCAAATAATCTAAAATTATCTAATTCAATGCAAGTGTTTGTGACTCAGGTTAATAGGTAACACATGGTGTGGGAAAACTTCCTTTTCATCTTACTACCACTGTGAACTCTATTATTGTTTCTCTTAAGTGTCTGTGTAAGTTATGAATGAAATTGGAACTTGTTTTTCAGCTGCATATCTTCTTATAAAAATGGAACACATAAACAATAATTGCAGAGATGCCATTGTGACCTAAAGGTAGCTTCTGGGATTGGCACGAGGGCACAACACTGAGCTGCAAATACTGTACTAGAGGCAAAAGACTGGGGAGACCAAGTGGGACGGCCTGTTCTCAAACAAGTCTTGAATACTCAAACAGATGTCAAACACCAGGAAAGGATAAATGCGCTTAGGAGAGCAGTAAGTCCCAGACATGTCCTCTGCAAGTGATCCAAGACAAACAAGAGTAGGCGCAATAATGAAAAAGTCACTAGAACCGAGGAGATCTCACAAAGGCAACCAGGGCGACTTCAGGCAGACGCAGAACTGGTCAAGACAAGACTAATCAAGAGCAGAATGATGGGGTTTTGTAGAACTCCGCAAAACCAGCGCAGATCCCGTCAGGATCTCTAATCAATCCTTAAAATGCTGGAAAGCAGGAAACTGTCTTTAATGGATGCACGCTATTAGAATTGAGTACTCACTTAGCTGGAAGGGGAGTCTGTTGGATATTTTGGCACACCCTTCAGAATTAAAGGCAGACACACGAATGGAAGGAGGAAATCAAAGTGTGCACTTCTGAAATATGTTAAAGAATGTAACTCAGAAGTCATTTATCATACTAATATTTAAAAATTAATTCAATAATCATGTATTATTATACAAGGTTCTTGCATTTTTATCATAGATGATGTGGTGATTTAGATCTAAATTGTACCTCTCAGAGTGCCACGTGTTCAGAGGTGGGACTGTGGGAAGGTGACAGGACCAGCAGGCACTGTACTCAATCAGTGAATTGATTAATTGAGAGTTCATAGCTCAGTGTGCTGCTAGGAGATGGGCCAGGTTGGAAGAGGGACCCACTGGGCACAGGTCTTCAGAACCTGTCTCTCCAGCTCCTACTTTTTTCTGTTTCTTGGCGGCCATCCATTGAGCCATTTTCCTCTACAGTGCCTTTCCACCAGGCTTTTCTGCCTTGCAGCCAACCAAACATGGACAGAATCCTCTGAACCCGTAAGCCTAATAGACCTCTCCTTAGCTCCAGAAACGTGACAAATACAGGTAGAAACTGAAACATAATGCTTCTCAAAGTCCAGCCTGTGAAAGTCAATGAATGCACATAGCAATTGACCCAGATGAGGAGCACTGACTACGGCTTCTTCCGGGGTGGACGAGAGGCTGCTCATCCAAGAGGGAGTGATTTGGAGAAGGTCGACTGCAGATGAAGATTACAACGCAGGAGATGGGGTGGGGCTTGCTAAGTACACGTGGAGGAGGAGGAATGAGATCGGGGAGTGTGAAGAAGGCAAGATCCTCTGTGGGACTTCAGCAGGCACAATCACAGAGGGCAGACACATGCGTGCGTGCAATGCAACCAGGCAAATGGAGATGAAGCCCCCACACGGGTCTGTAGTGACCCCTGAGGGTGCGTGAGGGTGGACGTGGGGCAGAAGGTGGACACTGATTGACTGTAAAAAAATAGTTTCAGTGTAATAAGAGAGCGGTGGGCGACTTCCAAATGTGTTGACCTCTGCTGACAACCTTGGAAAAGGGTACACATTTAGACAATCCTAGTGAAGATCAGCAAGCAAGATAAGCCTGGGACTTGTGGGCTTACCACTTTCTCGGCTCTCAAGTTTCCACAGATTTAAATTTTCTGTAAAGACCTCCACTAGCTGAGCATCTCGCCTCATTCCTGCTGGAACAACCACACAGGCTTCTGCCTCTTGGCATCTCAAACAAGTATCAGAGGTGAGTGTATACATTCTACCAGTGTCCATCAATTCTTGGTCTGATACAGGAGCTTCTAATTGCCTGTGTCATTTCTGAGCACACACAGAAGTGATAGTAAGCCCTTCGGTCGCCCAGGACCTAATTACCTGTCTAGTATCTACAGCACCCAGAATTACTCAGTAAGAAAACACCTTCAGCGTCCGCATTCCCTCAGTTGCAAGTCTTTGATGCGATTTAACCGGAGGGACACGGCACAGCTCACTTAATTACCCTGCCATTTCAACTGAATGCTCTTTGACTTAATTTTATCTCCATGAGTATAAAGTGTCGAGAGACTCTGCCATAAACACGGAGTTGCCTCTGACAGTTTCTGGGAAGGAGCCCCAAGGGGCAATGGATGGTGATTTACAGAACACTAACCATGCTGCAGAGCAGCTTTGGCACCAGAAGTTTCTGGGGCTTAATTACTGTCTTTAAAATTTAAGCCAGAGTTAGACACTAAGCGGTATCCATCGGAGGAAAAGAAGAAGAAGAAAAAGAGGCAGGCATGATTGCAGAGCTAGCAGAAGGCTGAAACGTTAGTGATGTGCTGTCTCCTGTGTCTTATAAAGACATCGACCTGAATAAGTCAGTGTTCCTCCACATTTTGTATGTCCACTTTTTCCAGATAAAATAATCGAACCCCTTTGATTAAACTGTTCCAACCGCAGAATGTTACAACACTCATTTGCCTTGAGGAAAGATAGCAGAATTTTTTCTTCTCTATTTCTTTCAGTCTCTGACCAAGGATATCACAGTTCCAGGACCCTCAGAGCAATGTTTGGCTGCCTTTCATTGTGTGAATCAGCCTTTACCCAACCACTTAACTATTTAAAAGATGCTATATTTTTATGGGAACTTGGAGCTCCTAAAATAAAACAGGTAAACGAACCCTCAAGTAATGATCACTTGCTAGCTGTGATAAGAAATAGCAATTTGAACCAGGTACAGTGGTGCACGATTGTAATCCTGGCTCCACGGGAGGCCAAGGATTGCCAATTTGGGTCCCATCACAGCAATCTAGTGAGATCTTGCATCTCACCAAAAGAGAAAAAAAAAATGTAAAAGTAATCAAAGTACAGACAGATTCAATCTCTGGTGACCATCCACTTTTTGGATCATAAAGGATATCTTCTTGCTGTGTCCTTCATGGCAGAAGGGAACAGAGACCTCTCAGAGGCCTCTTAAAATTTAAAGCCTTTTTTTGTACTCCTCCTCTCCTTTTTTTTTTTTTCATTTTGAAAAGGAGAAATCACTTTTCATTAAAAGAACTGAACAATATCCCCCAAAGTTTTCCGTTTAGAGGGAAGAGGATGCTGTCTCATTTCCCTCTGTTTTCAGTTGATTGTACTTCAAGAATTTTAGCTGCTTTGAACCCAAGGGCAATATTCATGAAACCAACTACTAATGACGGACAGTCCTTAGGAGAGGCACAAAACTGAAGTGAGTGGGGGCAAAATTTCAAAGATGCCTAAACATTCTTATTCTGCCCCATTAGCCAAACTACATGCACTAGGCCATCACTGGCATTTGGGGGCTAGGTCAAAACCAAAACAGGCAGTTTAGCAAGATCCTGTTTCATAGCAAAAAAAAAAAAAAAAAAAAAAAAAAAATTTAAAAAAAGAAAGAAATGGATTGGGATAGTTCAGAGTGAACTCGGCTTGATCCCCAGTAACACCCTCCCACAAACTATATTACTATATTACTCAGGATCCATGATGAATTGCTAGTTGTTTTGTTGATCTATATCTATATCTATATCTATCTATCTATCTATCTATCTATCTATCTATCTATCTATCTATGGAAGAGGAAGAATCTTCCTCTATAATCCAAACTGGTACAGACCTCATTATGTAGACCAGGATGGCCTTGAACTCATGCTAATCCTCCTGCCTCGGCCTCCTGAGTGCTGGTATTCTAGGTGCACATCACCATGTCTGGTTTATGTGGTGCTGGGGAATCAAACTCAGGCCCTGGTGTTTGCTAGGCAATATTTTTAACCCATGAGCTATGCCCTTGGCAACTTTCTACCTGTTTTAAAAAAAGAATAATGTAATCTAGACATAGTACTGCACATTTGCAGTCCTAGCTATGCAGGATGCTAAGGAGGGAGGATTGCAAGTTCGAGTCCCACTAGAGCAATTTAATGGCATTCTTGGACCTCTGTGGTTTCTATAGTAAAATGCCATCAGTTGAGGGACCTATGAATAGCAGGCTTTGATTTTTCATATTTTCACAGTCCAAGACCAAGGCACTGACAGATTCATGTCTGGTGAGGACCCACCACCTGGCTCATAGACCATGTCTTTTTGTTGTGTTCCCCACACAGCTAAAGGGCCTCCTTTATAAAGATGCTAATCATACTCAGGAAAGCTTTTCCCTGAAGACCTGCTTAGCCTCCCCTTCCAGTAGCACCCCCTGTAATATGATCACTTTGGGGTTAGCTTTCAACACATGACTTTGGAAAGAAGACAACATTTGGACCCTAGCACTGATGACAAAATCCTGAGGGCTCTTTTGCTCCTGACTTACTTTATACACAGCCGTTCTGCAAGCATGATACCAATATTCTGACATTATAGAGAAATACCTGTCCGAATGTTTGCAGATCATTTTGAAGTGTCTCACTAATGGGTGGGTGGATGCTGACCTGATAATTTTTTTTTATCTTCTCAGAACACAAAATAAGGAGAATTAAATATGACTCATATGACCATCTCAGCCCTACACCTCAGTTAAGTGAATCTGACATGAGATGAGACAATCTGGCTGAAGGCCACTGTCAAGGGGAGACCACTACTAAGCAGGGCTCTGAGAGCGGAGAAGTCATCCAGCAGAACAGAGTGGCACCAGGCCGCCAGCCTCCTTGGCAGATTGAATGTGTGAGTCACTGCCCTGCGTGGGCTCCTTGTCCATGGTCCCACAAAATTCTCTGATCCCTGTAGCTCGCTCTGTCAGGTACATGCCGAGGCATTTGTGTCAAACTTGGAGGAGCCAGAAATTGTCCTGAGATTGTGAACTAGCAGAACGAACTCCTGAGTGTAAACAGCTGAAGATGATAATTGCTTGTGTGTGTGTGTGTGTGTGTGTGTGTGTGTGTGTGTGTGTGTGTGTGTGTAATCTGGACAAAACAAGTTTCCTATGTCTTAGGCATCATTAAAAAATGAATTCCATTTGTGATAAAAAATATTCAAGGTGAGTAATTTTGACCACTTAAGTGCTGTCATCCCTTGGTATGTGAAGGGGGCTGGCTTCAGGAACAAGGAAATCAGGAGCTACAGATGTTCAAGTCTGCTCCTCAGAATGGTGTAGTATTTTATGTAACCTGCGTGGGTTTTCCTATGTACTTTTAAATAGTGTCTGATTATTTGTAATACCTGATACAATGTAAGTGCTGTGTAGACAGTTATCCTACTCTATTATTTAGGGAATGATGATAGGAAGAAATGTCTGTACATGTTCAGTACAGATACAATTTTTCTAAAAATCATTTTTTGATCTGTGGGTGATCGAATTTATGAGTGAAGAGAATCAGTTGTGTGCTTTGTGGACTGTTAGAAATCACTGTGGTAAAAGGGTGAAGGCTCTGGCTTGGCCAAAATCCATCCTTATCTTTTTTGTGTATGATCCTGAAGATTGAATCCAGGGCCTTTGCACTGAGTTACCTCCCAGCTCATATTTTGTTTTTGTTCTGAGACAGGGTCTCACTGAGTTGCAAATTTGCCCACATTACAATCCTCCTGCCTCAGTCTCCCAGAATACTGATGCTGGGATTATGAGATAGTGACATCATCCCTGGTTGGGTTCCCATGTGGATATTGGCACTAACTGGTTGATTTTGAGAGTTTCTCATTTCTCTGGGATTTTGTTAGAAAAAAAGGAATTTAAACTTGATGACTACTTTTCAGCTCCATAAAGACGTAAAGGAAGAAGAGACATTGGTTGTATGCTGAGTATTAATTCTGCAATTCCATTTATGACTTGAAAGATCTGAGCACTTTAGCTTACTGAATAATCATCTGTGCTGAGAACGATCTTTGGGAGTTAATTTTCAGGAAATACTATCTCTAAGGTACAAGAATCTCTTGTCTTTATTTTCCCCTAAATGTTCTCAAAACCCATATGACCAAAATATGATTGAGACATGAATTGTTTCTATTTTCAAGAGGTTCTGTGGACTTGGAACTTGGTTAAAGAGTAAGTGATACAAAGTACCAGTGTTTTTGCTACATCCTGTCTGGGCTGGACTATATTTGTGATCACAGATAGAAAATGAGTGGGCACAGAGTAGAAAACACAGAGGTTCAGTGGTGAAGAGGGGAGAGGAGCAAGTGCCTACACTTTACAGATGAGCAAATGGATAAGAAACGACTTTTGCTTTATTATAAAGGGATTTAAGGGAGTTTCTGAGGATCACATCTGATCTTTAGCCCTACACCCTAAAGCCACCGTGGTCAGACTCAGGCTTGTCACTCTCTGAGTCCACATCTGGACTGGAAAACTCCACAGGGCAGAGATCCTGAGCTGTGCAGAGAAGAATTTTAGTTTGGTGGAAAGAGTGAATGATTAGACATGAGTGGTTACAAATTTTTATGGGTCTGTAAGTAAACAGAGATAATCAGTCTTTAGTGTTCTCATTGCAACCCTTGAGTTCAGTTATAGTCTAGCTGTAACTCCGGAGTGCTCTCACTGAACCCACATATTACTCTCTGCACAGGTCTTTAACTTTAGCAGCTATTCATTAGTTCAAGAGACCTTGGCTTTCATATGAAAAAGGTATTCATTCTCCACAGCTGCTACTTCATTGGAGCAGTTTTTTTTTTTTTAAGTACTCTGACCTTTTGAAAATGAGACCGAAGTTTCAAAAGTTTTACTAGATGTGCTCTGAGAAGCTGCTACCTTGTTTTTGCTTCTTGATGTATGAAACAGTTTCTCTTGTAGTGTTCAGAGCCTTTCATTTTGAAATGGAACATTAGCTATAAATAAATGCTTCACAAGTGATACTGTCCTGGGGTTGTCTGATAAAATCTTCTGCATTCCCATTATGCGGGAGAGCAGAATCCCATGAAAGGGGATTCTGAGGTCTTTATTTCATGGGAAGGTGGAAGAGAAAAGGTGGCAACCAGAGTGAGACCCCTACATAGAATAATTCTCCTTGAATTGCAGAGGTCTAGGGTATGATAGACAAATGTTATCAAGTGGGATGCATAGAGTTCATTTGTAAGAAAGGGTGAGGACAATGTTAACACTGAAACTGGGTGAGGAGGAATAAGATATGGTGTTAGTCAAATTTCTGTTACTGTAACAAAACACTTGAAGTGATCAGTTGAAAAGGAGGAAAGGTTACTTTGGGCCAGAGCTTGGAGGCCTTCCAGTTATGACCAGTTGGCCCTGTGGACCTTGAGCTGTGATGAGGTAGCACATCACAGAGGTGTGCTTGGCCAAACCATTCACTTCCTGGCTAAGATGCAAGAAGGGAGAAGAGTAGGGGTCAGGTTCTGATATTCCTTTCAATGTCACGTCCTGACTGACAAGAAAGCCACCTATTAGGCTCCTCCACTTAAAGTTTTTACCACTTCCTGGTAACACCAACCAGGAGACCAAACTCTTGACATGGGGGCCTGTGATAGTTGAAGGCATTATGTCAACTTGAGAGGATCAGAAACCACACCTGGATTAGGGTTTGTGAACCACGCCTACATTGGGAATCAAGAACTGGCTTGGATTAGAGTGTGAGTGATTTGTGGGCTGGCCAACGAGAGAAAAGCACCCGTCCAGACATGGGAGGGCCAACTGGAACTCCAAGGGTGTAAAAGGAAGGAAGAGGGAAGATTGTCACAGCTTCTTCCTCTGGGAAAGCTCTTGCCTTCAGAATTGTCTACGAACACCAATTTGCTACACGCTGCAGATCTTCGTAACAGATTTGCTCCAGTCTCAACTTGTGCCTGTCTGCCTGTCGCTGCTCTTCAATCACCGATTTTCAGGCTTTGGTCTTTGCCAGAGATCCACAGCAGACTCTCACCTCACCGGCTGTCTGGCAGTCCCAGACAGGAGCAGCCATCTTGGACTATCTCTGTCCTTGAATTTGTAAGCCTTCCTAATAGATCCTTTTGTTACAAAATCTCTAAATTCTGTCTTTGAAAGAACCCAAACTAATACAGGACCTTTGGTAGATATGCCATATTCAGACAAAAATGGAAACATTAGATTCGAGGAACATTATAGATCTATGAGCACACTGTGACAACCAGGGACAAATAGCACACAACTGTTCTTTGTATTGAGAAATATTTACATGCCGTGTCCTTAATCTCCTCAGCTTTTGGCACTTGGAAGCTCATGGACAAGTCAGCAGCTACCACCGAGGCTCTGGCGGCTGGCTTTTAGATTAGGCAGTGTGCAAAGCAAAAAATGTCCCAATCAGAGGAAAATACAGGAGGCACACTTAAGAAAGTCTGCAGTGTATGAGAAAATATTTATAATTCTACTTACATAAAAATGGATGACACAAATCTATGTCTGGGTAATACTGAATGTACAAACTTACATTTGATCTGCAACTCACACAGCAGTTCGGTGGTGGGTGGGGGTCTCGGTTGTTGCTTGTTCCTGAAGACCCTGAACTGCTCCCCCTCTCTCCACTGCTTGCTCCTGAACAAGTCCTGGAGTAGGACTCAGGTTCTCTGTGCTCGGCTAAGGGTTGTGAACAAATTTCACCCTCTTAAACAGTAGAAGAGTTACCATATGTGGAGAGAAGATAGATAAAAGTGACCCTGAAGATATTTTCTACCAAACAAACTCTTCGCTGCTCATTTTGTGGCCAAGTATTAGAAAGGTCATAATGGAAAGACGTGCCTTATGTATTTTTTTCATTTGCAAGAGTCAAAAGGTCCGAATTGTTGCCCTTTCTGAAAAGGAACTGTGGAAGTGTGCTACCACATGGTAATAATCCATCCTTTTTTTTTTTTTTTGGTCAATGTAACTTAACAGAGGGAAAAAAATTACACAGCAGCTTTTTGAAAGCATCTTATGCTAAGGAGAATGCATTTTGAAAATGGATCTTGAAATGTTTTTGTTCCTATGTGACTGTTTTGAAGAAAATGGCTTAAGTGAATTACTTATAGAAGTTTTAATATTTTGTACATGAAAACAAATTTCTTGCCAGTTTGAAAATGTTAAACCAATGAGTTTGGGAGGTTTTTGAACCCATTTGTTAAAAACATAAAAATATGGCACTTTCTGATGTGTGAATACTTCAGTTGACACCTGGGAGGAGAAAAATTTATAAGCTGATTTTCAACAGACATTCATATGCTTGATGGAAGTGATTAAAAACCAAAGGCTGGTGGCTCAACACAAGCCTTTCTCCACCTGCACTATAACAGCTTCTGAATCCATCCTGAGAAGCAGGCTGAGTTTAGACACAGAACTATCAATTGCTAAGTCACAAAGTATTTAATAAAAAAATTAAAAATGATATATATCCAATCACATGACTTTCCCCAAATTGTTGATAGTTTTTCTTTGTAAGAATGTGATTTTTTACCTTCCACGGATTGCTTATTATTAACTTTTAACTCATCATATTCAAATTTCTACGTATATTTTGTGATGTGCCTAACGGTGATGGTTTAGACCTAAAATGCCCCCCCAAAGACTCATGTGGTCAGAATCAGCACTTTTGGAAGATGATTGAACAATGGGAGCACTCACTGCACTCCTCAGGGGGTTAATCATCTAACAGAGAAGGAGGTGGAACCTGGACTGAGGGGTTCGTTAGGTGTGTGACCCGAAAGGGAGTGGCACTGTCCTCGTATCCTCCTTTTGCTCTCTGCTTCCTGGTTGCCATGAGCTGAGCTGCTTTCCAACAGCCTTCCTGTGTCATCGTGTCCTTCCACCATATTGGAACTAGCCAACTATTGACTGAAATCCCCAAACCATGAGCCAAATTAGGTTCTTTCTTTAAGCTGAAGGTGTGGGGTCTTCTATTCCAGCATTGGGAAAGCTGATGAGCACAATAGGATATTTGCTCAATAACAATACAATCCCACTCTTCCTGGCCCAGGTTAGAGTGTTGCACAAACCGCATGGCCCCAGCCATCATGGCTGCCCCCTAATTATTTCAAAAAAGGAACCAGTCACTCTTCTGTTGCAGTTCCAGGAACTCAGAGAGATCATAGGATGAGCGTGCCCCTTGGCCCTTCTGTTTCCAAAATGATCTCAGCATGATTTATGAGAGACAGTTATGACACAAATTACTTCCAACATTTGCGGCAGATAAGACTGCAAGTTGGAAGTCGGATTTTCCTTTCTTCTTGCTAATAAGCCCTTTTCTCAAGATGCTGATGCCTTAGAAAGCAAGAGGAAGACTGGTGATTCTTTTTGTGGGTTGCACACTCATAAGTGCTTGTGAAATTTGGACAGAATCTCTGTGACAAGTAGAGGTCAAAGTAAACCTGTAAAAACCTTGTGAGGTGAAGTGGCTTAGCTGGGGCATGCTAACAAATGGAATCCTTAATTAGGTGGGCTGCGAGTTATTTTCGAGTGAGTGTACTCACGTCAAGCTGTTCCACCTTAGCAGTTGCTGTGGCCTGGAAAAAAAAAATCTTTTTATTTATCTCACAGCCTTGATGGTATTCTCAGGAGAGCAGCCAAACAGCCAATGTCAGATGGTTCCTGAAGAGTTGTTCCCGATGGTCGCACTGCAGCTGTCTTTTCTTTTGTTCCTCACAGTAAAGCAGTGGAAGTCCTGTTCACCTACTAGAAGTGGATGCAGGAATTTTTTTGCTCTGGAAAAGACTCTCATACATGAAAAAAAAAAAAATGAGTATAGCTGAGGAATACTTGGAATCATTTTCTGTATTTTGTGAAAGTGCCTAAATATATGAGAAATGTTGAGCATCTTTAGCCATAAGAGAAATGCAAATGAAAACAGTTGGGTTTCCATCTAATTCCCGTGACAATGGTTGGCATCGAGAACTCAAGAAACAACAAATGCTAATGAGGCTGTGAAGAACAAGGAACACTTCTACCCTGCTGTTGGGACTGGAAACTCATAAAACTGTTATGGAAAGCAGTATGGAGATTCCTTAAAACACCTGCAAATAGATATCCTATTTGACGCAGCTATATGTTTTGTGAATATCTTCCCAAAAGAGTTGACATTCTTCTACAACAGTGACACATTTATACCCATATTTATAGCTGCACAACTCCTAATAACTAAATCTTGGAAGCAGCCAGTATGCCCATCAGTAAGTGAATAGAGAACATGTGGTATATTTACACAATAGAGTACTGCTGTGCCGTAAAGAAAGATGAATTTGAGGAATTTGTAGGAAATGGATACATTTTTGAGGCTTGGTGAAATGAATCAAACACAGAAGGTTAAATATCACCTGGCTTTTCTAGTATGAGAAAGCCAAAGGAAAAAAAAAAGCATATGAGCAAAGTAAAAGAGATGAAACAAAACCGGAGGATAAATCTTGTGAAGAGGAAAAGGGAATGTGGAGGGGGCAGAAGGGTGGGAAGGGGAAGGGAAGTAAAACTAATCAACATGTGATATGTACATGCCTCAGTTTTTCAGGCTGACTGTTATTATTATATATCGCAAAAACACACTGATAAGAATAATTTTGGCAACGACAAAGTAAAAAGATTAAATGGTCTCAATTGAGACAAACAGACAAAACAGAATCACCTATAGAATGGCCACAATGGTAGCATGCCAATAGCTGCGTCTCTAATTTGACTATTTGCTTGAAGGAGGTAAGGTATATTGAAGATAGCTTTGATAAGCTCCCTAACCAGGAATTTTTCAAACTCAAACCAGATAAATGTAGGCCTATTTTCTGAAATGATAGTATCTGACAATCCGGGTGTTAGAGACAGTGGTGGAAAGTGGTGATTTTCACAGTAGAGATCTGGCAGTGGGGTGGGGAAGGATCAACTAAGAAGCACTTCAAAGCCCTTGTGACGAGACTGCCATGATCACAGTCCAGCTTCTATAGGTACTTAACCAAAACTTCCTGAATTCCATAATAATATCCAGGTATCTGTATCAACTCAGTTGGGCTAAATCTACCCTGGAGAGATGACAGCTCTCAGAAGCCACTCCAGTGTCACCTTCATCTTTACAACCAAGCCTATCCCATTCCTCAGTGGGTTTCCAATTTATTTAAATGTGCTCGTAAGTCTGAATAAATTTGACCTTGAAGAAAAAGAGCCCTAGCTATTTTACAAAATAAATTTATGTTTTCTACCAGAAGTATAGTTACCAAGGTGCCAGTACACACAAATGTGGGTGTGCACACTTTATGGACATTAAATATCTACACTTTGGCTCCTGGCAGGTGGATGTTACTGGAACATTCCATCGTCCACGTAAGAAAATGGACACTCGGAAAGGCTGAATTACTACTTCGAACTTGGAGAGCTAGAAGTGAAAGACCCAGACCGGCCTTGACACAAAACCCCTCTAAACATGTACTGTCACATCAGAAAAAAAAAATTGAAGTTAAACAAAAAAATCAACACTAGTCCCAACACCTGTCATCCATGTTGAGCCTTTTTCCTTCTGAATTTCTTTCTGCACGTTCTCCTTCCCCGTGTGTTGTGTTTGTTTTGCTTCCAGCGTGGGCACCTCACAGGCTGCACACGTCTCTGGTAGGGCAGGAGGAAGAGAGAAGCAGCAGCGACACAAAGGCTCCTCAGAGCCCGGCCGGACTTCGTTCACTTGAGGCTGCCAGAAACAACATATTTCAAATAGGTAGTAAGGACAACTGACTGCTACAAATTGTTTAAATAGCTCAATGGTTAGCTACTGATCTGTAGTCTCTTCTGAAAAACTTGGGCCTGTTTTCTCCATTTCAGGACATTGTATAAATTCTAGAGTTAATGACTCTTTGGAAGTTGAAAATATAAAGTTCCTTTAACACTGAAGCATTTTTTTTTCTGGAAGAAATAGAAACAGGCAAAATTAGCCTTCATCTGTTGCTGCTTTGATTCTTTTTGACATCTATATTGAGGCATAATTGATATACTAAACCTTGTGCATGCTTAACATATATGACTTACTAACTCTGGACTTACGCATATTCCAAACAAACCTATCCATAGGGTCCCACCCTGCGATGCCACAGGCTGTGTCAGAGTCGGAGCTGCTAAGCTGCAATCCTATTCAGTAGAACCTTGGCTCTTAGGCTGCCGTTGACACGTTCTTGCTGGTTTTATAGCAGAACAAGAAAAAAAGTATAAATATTTTCCTAAAGCTAAATTCATTCCACTTAGGAAATTGCCCCTTATTCTCTAATCTGTTCTCTTGTCCTATTAGATGATAGGGTTCCATTTTAAATGTCTTTACTTGACCAAAATATCAGTCCTACAGCAATACTGTGAAACTTTTCAATGAAGTAAAGTCTAGGAAACTCTGGGCCAAAACACTTCAGGGGCTGATAGTGACAACGGGGACAAAGGACAGCACTACAATCACGACAGCACAGCAGCTAGCACCTTGGAGAGGGCTTTCCAGAGGCTAGCTCCTTTAATCCCGACACAAGTACCCTAGCGGGGTACTACAGAGCAGCCTGGCTTCCTGTGAGAAGGAACAGAAGCATAACTTCTAGAACTCTGAACTTCCTGCGTTCTAATAACAATTCTATGATATACTTCAGTTGTGTGTGGATGGGGTGTGTGCATAGGCACTGAACTCAGGCCTTCCCGTGAGCTATGTCCCCAGACCTTCTTATGTTTTTATTTTGAGATGGGATCTCATTAAATTGCTAAATTGCCTGAGCTAGGCTTGAATTTGCAACTCTTCTGCCTCAGCCTTCCAGAGTTCTGGGATAACAGGACTGTGCCACCGGGCCTGACTCCTGCTGTAGTTTTTAATCCCATAACTGGTGGCAGGAACTCACTTTGTGAATTAAGCGTGATAAGGATGTTCTTACTTCCAGCCATCGGATTCTCTGCTAAGAAACCTGTCATGATGAACTGTTGCTCTCATTTATTAAGTAGTGCAACTGACTTAGATTTTCTTTCATTTGATTTAGGCCACAGAGGCTGTCCACATTAAATTTTATTCCACTTGATTTAGGCCTCAGGTCCTCTACGTGTTCCTTGGAAATCACTCTTTCTGTCATTTCAGAGCCAAACCCCAAGCAGCACAGTCCGTTGTAAGGTGCATTTGGAGGGTCTGAGCATTCGGATGCATTATACTAATATTGAGAAACGGGCCTCTTTCATTTGCTTCTCCATCCTGGTTACCTATAGCAGGTACATGTCCCAGTGTGGAAGTGTATTTCGATGTTTATTTAGAACCTGACACTTTATTTCTGTGATCAGAGAGCTACTTTTCCTTCCTTCCTTCCTTCCCCCTGTGTGCATGTATGCACTAGAGCTCAGCTTCCACACCTGTCAGTTTCCCAGACATACATTAGAAACCAAAAAAAAAAAAAACTTGACTATTTAAAATAATTTTAAACTTCAATAAAAACTTTGTCTGTACATTTGAATGTCAGAGATTGTATTTTTGCTTGACAGTGTGTGTCCGATGTGTTTGTGCTGTACGAAGATGGAACTGGCTCTCAGCAGAATTCGTTGTACTTGTTGTCCTTTTGCGACTACAGTCAGGATTCAGCACCTCTCCAAATGTCATCGCCTCCTCCCCTGAGTGCTAGGATTGCGTTGTGGTGGGCCACCCTTGATAGAATGATTAGAGGAATAATCCTGGTTATTTTTTTATGATAAATCCCCGACTTCAGTTACATCCCTGGGTATTTGCCTTTGTCCTGTGTTCAGTAGGTAACACAAATGAGGTGAAAATCTGTCTTTTTAGAAAAAGTTGACTCTGTGGGTTACATTTACGGTAGTGCTCAATGCAGGGCTATTTTCTGCTCTATACATTTTCATGTAGTAGTGAATAATTCACTTACTGTTAGGCCCCTAGAGCTGCACCTTCTTTTGAGGGATGGTTTGAAAAAATAAATGTGATGACAACCATATGTTCTAAATTTTTGGAGTAGTGTTAATTTAAAAGGCTTTATTTCACTGACCCCAGAGGACTTCAGAAAGCACTTGCTGTGATTTTCAGTTCTGAATACAGAAATTATAGTCAGTAACCAAGAAAAATATATTGTTTGTCATTAAAACATAGAATGTCAGGTTAATGTCTGGACATCCCATGACCAATTATATGAAATGGAATCCCTCCCCCTGACCCCACTGTGACGTGATTATGTCTGCTAAGACCCCATCTCCAAACACGATGATATCCTGCGTGGGTTACACCTTCTACCTGTCTTTTCTTTGAGGAGGACACACAGCTCACCCCTTAAGATCTCCCACTTGTCTTTGATTCTTTCTTCATGTCCTATGTCCACCCTAAAGATGACATCACTACAAGCTAGAAAGTCAACATATACAAATAAATTGTATATAGCTGCAACTGGACTACTAACATATGATACAGGCTAAGTAGTTTTCAAACTTTTCTTTTAGATGTTTGAATTCAATGAAAAACGTACCTGAAGCCCCACCATGTATAACCAGGGAGAGTTTTGGTTGGAGCTGGGTGTGTCCAAGTGGCCGAGTTCAGAGTTCTATGTCTCCCACCGACACAGCGTCCAAGCACCGGTGAGGAAAGGAGTGGGTTTTTTTTTTTTCCACCTGGAATATCCTTGCCCACGGGGAAATTCATCCAAGATGTGGTTCATTTGCTATGTTCTTTTGAAAACTAGGTGGAGAAGTCAGGTAGAAAACTCTCAAAAGTAATTCAGTACCTGCAGAATGAGGGTCAACTACATGTGCCAGTCACGTAAAAGAGGTGATCTGTGTTTCCAAGGCATTTCACACTTCCTTAATAATGGTGCCTGTTAAAGTCGCCTTGGGCCCTCCTGTAGCTTAGAGAACTCTAGTCGCTTTTTAAGGCCTTGAGGAATGAGGACATCACTATTTTTCTGTTTCCTGTGTGGAGATTGGAGGACCTCTTAGATGCTGTTTTCCTGAAGTGTACCTGATGATCCTACCTTGCTCCTAGCTTTGTGAAGACTGGCCAATGTAGACCTGTAATAACACTATCTCAGTATCATTCAGTAGACTGTATACTTTTCTCCTGTGCATCAGATTTTACACTAAAAAAGGCCATTTGTTTTTAAATGGAAAATTCTGGTGGGAGTTAGAGCTTTCACTGATGTTTCAAAGCTTGAAATGAGATTTCTCTTCACACTGATTATCTACCGTCTCTGAAACCTTGTTTGTTCCATTTGCCTTACATAATTTTATTATGACAACTGGCTACAAAATAAAAACAGCCTACAGGAATCTGCTGACATGGATTCTTATGGAAATATGATTCAGACGCTGAGGCTAACATCAGCCAAACTGTGGTTATAACAACCACTAGCTAAAACTTTCATGTCAAAATCCATACTTTCCCTCTTTTCCTTTATTTTACTCCGTGAAAGGACTCTTTTGTGAGAAAAGGGAGTAGAGCAATGGCGAATTCCTATCCTTGTGGAGAAGGGTTGCAGTAAGGATGTCCTTCCTGTTCTATTAGCCAGAGACTCACCAGGCAAATACTCCAGAAGAGACAACACTCTGTATAAATTCTCACCATGGTCTTAAATGAAGGATCTCTGTTTCTTTTCTGAGCATGGCTTGTCATCCTGGAAAATGGACAAGAGATTGACATTTAGGAAAAGCCTATTTTTCATTGTCTCCTGGAAGTAGTTTTATGATCTACCTCCTTACAGGGAACAAGGCTCAAGATGTCACAAAAAATATAAAGTCTGGGATTTTGCTGGTAAGAGAAAACTAACTGATACAGAATGCTTTAGAATTTTTTGCAGAGCCACAAATAGGAGATCTTTAAGCCCTATGTTCTTTTTCTTTTCTTCTGGGCAACTGAACATCTATGTTCTTAGAAATTTGCGTCATTTAGAAGTAGACAAAGATGTTCCACAAAATATCCATTGCCCAACATGAATCTGATAATTATTAGGGAAAAAAGTTTCGTAAAATGGAATTCAGATTTTAAGAGGCGGGAGCAATGGAAATTGCATTTTAAAGGAAAGGGTTTATGTTGATTTAATAATTGCAAGCGTCTGGTACTGAAGAAAGGAGAAAGGCCACAAATTTACAGAGATAATAACTCTGAAGTGCTATGTGTCTCACTATCAAAACTGGAACACAGTGTTTCCTTTGAGCCACAGTGAGGATTCTAGATGACCATTCAGATGTCTGAGCAGCAGAGTTGTGGCCCTTCCAGGTGTGTGGGTCTGAATGTCAGCGTGGCTCCTGCCAGTGTGTGTCCTCAGGAGTTCGTAGGCTCCCAAAATTTATGTTTAATCTAACCCCATGATGATGGTATTAGAAGGTAGGGCCTTTGGGGAGTGTTTAGGTCGTGAAGGTGGAACAAAAATGAATGAGATTAGTGTCCCTTTGAATGGGACACCAGAGAGATGTCCTTCCACCATGTTGTCACTGGAAAGCTGGATCCTAAAACTTTACCAAGAAAATGCCCGTGATGAATGAATTCAGTCAAGACACATAGGCCATCATAGAGAGTAGAGGTGGAGTATCACATATGACAGATTTTTAGACAGAGAAAGAATACAACTTAGAGTAAAAGCTGAAATGCACCAAAATGGCGGTTGCATTGAGTCAAGTCTCAGGCTGTATTTGTGTGATTACCTAGGGCTTTCAAGGAATGTTCTTTGCTTCTTTCAAAGTCAGTGTTCCTTTATAAATAAAATGTACTTCAGAGAGAAGTCCTTGTTACCTCTCTCAGGGCTGGGAATGTCCTGCTTGCGGGTTGTATGTGGCCCTTGAAGTCATTTTGTCTGGCCCTGTCAAGGCTACTGCAGGTAGTTATAGAGATTTTACTAAATATAGCTGTGTAATTTTTCAGTTGATAATTTTGTATGGCTTGACAATGATGTCATAAATAGATAAATGGCCCTTGGCAGAAAAAGACTTCACCTCTGAATGTTTTCTGTTAAGTCTTTTTGAGACCTTGAAGATTTTCCATTCCCCTACCCATGGTCTGAACTGTGTATGGACCCTGAGCCTTGTCAGAATTCCTCAAAAGATGTTGCCTTCTTTTTTAGCTAGTTTGAAACCACAATCTTGTGTGGGTTTTACCTGTGGCTAATGATTAAGAAACTAAAGGGGGGAAATGTGTTTTTCACTTTTCAAGTAGTCTCCAGCCTCCTGCCTCCAAGCCTTGTGTTTCACTTTCTGTCTAGCAATGTGACGAAACAACAAGAAGTGACCATCTGTGAAACAAACAGTAGGCCCTGAGCGGACACACAGAATCTGCTGGAAACTTGATCTTGGACTATCAGCCTCTAGAATCATGAGAAATCATTGTCCTTCATTTGGAAGCTGCCAAGTCTACAGTACTTTATTATAGCAGCCAAGTCTATCTTGGTGGGTCTGAGAGGTGAGTGATCCAGCCTAGTAATTCAACAAACTGAGTGTAAACAAAGTGATTTTCCCTAACACCGAGGAAAGCCTGAGACATAGGAGTCCCTGCACCCAAAGAAAGTGATAGGGAGTGAAAAGGAGGGAAAGAAGGAGTGGAGAACTGGGGTGAAGAGCCCTGGTTCTAGTCCGGTTCCCATCTTCACCTCCCAGGCCAAGTTCCTGATGGAGTTCTCGGCCCCCTGGGTCATTGTTCCCGTGAAATTGTATGTTTTCATTGAATGTCTAATGAAAAAAAATTTTATTGACTTTTTTTTTTACTTTTCTCACGATGAGAGTAACACATATTCATTACCAAGATCTGGGAGCCATAGATGAACAAGAAGAGGCACATAATCTCTTAAGGAAAACCACAGAAGAGATTATGTGACGCATGATGATTTATGGAAAATCACAAACTTCTCTTAGGGATAACCACAGATGAGACTTCCGGTTACTTTTTTCAAACTGAAAAAAATGGCATATAAATAGGGTCATCTGCCTATGGGTGTTTTCACTGGCAATATGTAATAATTGATTTTCCATGTCAATGAGTAAGGATAGCCATTGGCCTTTCTAGTGGATATGAGCCAGAATTTATTAGCCCATCATCTGTTGAAGGACATTTGTGTTGTTTAGGGTTTTGCTCTTATGGACAGTGTTAGAGTGGACATCTCTGTGTCTTTGTGTGTTGATCATTGAGAGAGAGAGACAGAAAAGGAGAAGAGAGAAAGAGGAGAGGAAGAGATAGAGAGGAGAGAGATACATTTTAAAGAATTGCCCGTGTGGTTATGGAGGCTGACGAGTCCAAACGCTGTGGGGTGGTCCAGCATACTGGAGATCCAAAGAAGAGCCAACATTGCATTCATTACGAGTCTGCCAGCCAGCTGCTGGGGAATTTCTTTACACTCAGGGGAGGTCAAAATTGTGTTCTCTTCTGGTCTTCAACTGATTGGATGGGACCCACTTACATTAGGGAAGGCAATCTGCTTTGCTCTTAGTCCACAGATTTAAATGTTAATCACATCCAAAAATGCCCTCACAGAAACATCCAGAATAGGGTTGGACCATATATCTGGGCACTAAAGTTCAGCCAAGCTGACACATGAAATTGACCATCAGAGGAGGGTACGGGGGAAGCAGGCTTTAATTCACTTGGTTTGTAAACTTGGGTTACTCTTTTTCTGTCTAAGGTACACATTGGAGCTATGCCATGTGTGGGTTGTGAGCAAGTGTCTCAGTACTTGGCTGCATGGAGACTTGCTGGCACACTGAAGCCACCCAGATAGGAGGCAACTGTGAGGATCATAGTGGTGAAAGGCCAGGCCTCCCAAGGCTGAGCTTTTATTTCTTTCTCGGCTTCAGTACTTCAAGTCCACCGTGTGCATGGACCGGCATCAAGCTGCTTTGGAAAAAACTTGAAAGCCACTCTTCCTCATGCAAAGAGTAATGAACCAATTCAGCTCTTGGAAGTGGAAGCTGTGTGAGTTCAGGGTGGTGCTGCTTACGGGAAGTGTGCCCAGTGATGGATTCTGGGGATTTCATTAAGAATCTGCAGTAACGGTTGCATTCGTATGTCAGAATCCCTTATACAGTACAAATCGGTACCCTGATGGATTCATCTTCTCTTTGGTCCCCAGCTTCAGAACTCATGAAAACTTTCCCCAAATTCTTGGCCCCGACTGAAATAACCAGAGAAGACCTACTCCGGTGGCCCGGCCTCCGTGCTGACTGATGGAACCCCAACGAGCTGCAGGTGAATGGGGTGAGTCACCATTTAGCCACCTGCCATCGCTAAGAACTAAAAGAGATCTGATATTTTTGCAAACAAATGTCTAAATTATGCTTCCAAAACATTCTGTGACTTATTTAGTCAAAATATTAATGGACACGTGCATGGATGTGTGTGTATATTATACATATATAACATACATTTTTATATATTTTATTTAATATGCAACTTAAAGTACAGACTCATTTATAATATTAACAAAGTCCATTATATGTAAATGCATGTACTTATATACTATATATTTATAATATGCACACACATATTCATGAGTATAAGGCATATTTTATACATTATACCTTTACATAATTTTTTTTTAACGTTTTAATTTCTTTTCCCAACACGTCCTTCTTGTTCCTCTTCACTTTTCTTATACTCATGCACACAGGATTTATGGGTAGTGAGGAAAAGAGCCAGCTCTTTGTCTTGAAGGTACTTAATATTACTAACAGCTGTCATTTCTTGGGGTTTACTAAGGGCTATGCTGAAATCTTCACACACATTTCATCAAAGATTACTCCAACCTCCTCATTTCAACCATGAGTCCATCAAGGTTTTCTTTTATTTAATTATGAAATGAAATCTCCTCACTGAGAATCTCCTTCGTTATCTTTAGTCTTCCTATTTTACCCCATTTCAGATTTGCAATAGTCATGAGCTTTTAGCAGAAAGTAAGGCCGATATTCCATACAACTTTCCCCCAAATTGGAGGCGCATCGTTCATCAAAATATGTAGGTTCTAGACATTTTGAGGTCCAATTCAACTCAAAAAATATCCATGCAGGCTCATCAAATTAAATGGGTCTACCAATAATGTGTTCCAGCTCTGCCTGATTGATTACTTGTTAATTCTTTGCCGGGCTCTGAAAAGAAAAAATTTCTGGTTAGCCTGAATATAGATACTGTATTGTAATTTCTAGTGGTTCCTTCTAAGGAGGACTCTCTTTAAGCCTTGAAATTTGCTATTCATTTTAATGATCAAGATCAGCTAATAATTTGAAGCCTCTGAACTATCTTGGAAAGCTCAGAAGAAGCAAAGCAAACTCAGTTATTCCCACCACTGTATAGCATGAATCCACTTCTGAAGGGCAGTGTGGACCCTTGGAGGTGACACCAGGAGAATTCCACAAGGCAGTCCTCCTGAAACTACCCTTCAGACATCACCTCTATCAAGGAACTCAGGCAGGATTGAAATGTTTGTGATCGTCTGTGCATGAAGATGAGTAGTGTTCAAGGAGTCCAGTCTACTCTGCGGACACGCACTCACCCTGCTGTGGATGAGGTTGGGTATTGTTTCCATTTATCCAGAAGATGGACAGGGTACATGAGGGTCAAGTGACGGACTCAAGGACACTGACATCTAGACTCTAGCAGCAAAACTAAGCCAAGAATCTGGCTGATTCTCCTAGCAATTCGGGCTAGGCAATGGCTCTGCGTATATTGTTTTGGGAAAAATTTATTTGCTTTTCTTTGTTGACAAGTACAGGCTGTGAGTTAGTGATGGGTCTGTAAATGTAGTTTCGCTGGATATCAAACAACTTTAAGTGAGCTTGAGTGCCTTCAGCTAGGATTACATTATGTTCTTGTCAACAAACAGATGGAACCTTACTACTTCTACACCTACAGCTCCTAATAGCTACGGATCAAATTCGGTGCCTCGCACATGCAAGCAAGCATGCTACTACTGCACTATGACTCCAGCCCAAACCATATGAATATAAAATGCAACATAATAATGATTTGGAATCTGAATATCCTGTTCACTGATTATTTTGCTCTGAACACTGCCCCCTCCCCCCAATGACCACATATTGAAATGCTTCTTTCACCCTAAAGCCAATGCAAACCTATTAGGTTGGTTCATTCTCCCCTAAATTACCAGCTGGGTGTGGTGCTTGTGCCAGTTGTCCCAGCTTCTTGGAAGACTGAGGCAGGAAGGTTGTTTGAGCATAGGAGTTTGGGGCCAGAATTCTCTGAATTCCTATAACGTGTTATAATTCTCAAATTGTGCTTTGTAATACCAATGCTTGTGTTTGTTTGGCTTTGCTTTCTAGGGTGGAAGCTTTCTGAATTTTTATTTATTTACTTTTTTACATTTTTTTATTTCTTGACACAATGAGTCATGGGTGAAGTATGTACTTAGTATGTGTCTGTTAATCTCAGAGCCGGACATGAACAGAGAGATTAAGTAACCCAGCTTCTTATGGTTATGGTTTGGAGCACTGCCCCTCAAGTGCTCCTGTGTCACGGTTTGGTCCCCAGGATGGTGTTACCAGAGATGATGGAACCTTTGGAAGATAGTACACAGTGAGGCGTCCTTAGGTCACTGTGCCTGTCTTCTTGATGGGAATTGTAGGAGTCTAGTATCTTTTTCCTCATTTACTTTGAGTCAAGAGGTAAGTGATTTTCTCTGTCACATATTCCCACTATGATGTGCTCCTTGACAGAGACCCAAAGAGAAATGGAGTCATTAAATCATAGACTAGAACATCTGAAACAGTAAGATGAAATAAATCTCTCTTTCTTATGTAGTCAATTATCTCAGAACTTTTATTATCATGACAGAAAACTGACTGTGCAGAAACATCTTTCGTGACATCGCTGAGGAGTCAGAGATGGAAGGTATCCTCCTTCTCGTGTGGGGTTGTCACTGGCAGGTGCTGCCACCTGGGATTACTCTGTAGCACCCAAATGCATTCATAGAACTAGCTCTTACCAGTGGATATGCACAGACGTGTTCAGGTCATGATCTTTAAGATGCACTTGCGTTTTCTCCACTTATTCCCTCTCTACTGACTACAAGCAGAGGATTTTCAGGCAAGTGGCCTGTGCCACAAGATCCCAGACTCCGGAATCCCGAGTCACCATGTGGAAGAAAGAACCAACAGTATAGAAAATTAGCATCAGAACCTGAGCAAGAGAGAAAGTTTCATTGTGGAAAGACATTGAAGTGTGAGGGGTTCCTGTTAAAGCTCCAGCACTATCTTCAGTTGCTTAACAATTTCCTTTGATGGAGTGTTTACTGTTCTAGTTTCCACTGCCATGAAAGCCTTCCACTGAGCTGAAGGCAGCCTTCTGCTAGCAGCTTCAATTCATCAGCTGTTGTTTTGACTTCTCAACCTCCATAAATCTGTAAATCTATTTCCCCTCCATCAACACTCTTGTTCCAACATTTGACAGCAGGTAGTTCGGAGGCTGTAGAAGACGTTTCCCATTTCTTCATTCATTGCTGCATTGCACAACAATGAACGATTAAGGTTTTAGCTCCTGAGCACTGGATCAGTAAACAGATCATCTTCTCAACTTGTTCAGCCTGTCAGCAGTCATTCCAAGGCCTTTACACCAAAACTTGCCCTCACTTGGGATGGGAGCCGTCAACAACACGAGTTTAGCCTTCTCTTTCTAAGGAGTCATAGCTTAGTTGTATTCTTGGGAAGAAACCCACTGAGATCCTTTCAATGGAGAACTGAAAGGAAGGCCCAGCAAATCATACGCCCATGTTGATGCAACAAACTACTAGACGTTCATTCAACAATCACTTATAGAATGCCTGAGTTTTCTCAATGGAGGTAAAGAAAAACTGGAACGAAATCTGTTCTAGAATATTTGACTTGCTGGTTTTTAAGCAGAAACGCAGTGTCATCAGATGCTTACTTTTTTTAGCTGAAATAATAACAGCTCCAAATTTAGAGACTGAGTTATTTGTGAAGTGCTGGCCTGAGTCGATTTGTCTCACAGATGTTTCTCCAAGTCCAGATGTGTAGAAAGTTTTTCCTTTTCTTCTCGTGCAGCAGTTCTTCACCCTACGGAGGACCTCGCTAGGATCAAGGGTTACGGGTAGAGCAGGGCCTGGTGTGAGTGGCGCCATCTCCGGTCTACGTGACCCACATGTCCCTTCCCAGTAAATACTCTGTGCACATCTCCTTACAAGCTGCAGAGTGGTCATTTTAATCATCGTCCTCATCAACAATGGTGACTAGGAATACTTTAAAAATGCAAATACCATTGAGGCTTATCACTGTTATTGTTCCAAACAGCTGCCTTTCTCCAGTCCACGGGATACTTGATGGTTTCTAAAAACAGCTGGCTAACATGAACTGGAGACTTCAGAGCCTCTTTTGTTCTCGATCTCTTGTATTCAAAGTTATGAGGATTGATGGTTCAGCTTAGAGAATTGTGGAAATCAATAGTCATGTTATTGGACATTTTCTTGGGCAGCTTATAGTTAGGCTATGAGGACAACTGGTCACCCTGTGTGCCCCAGAAGAAATATATAACTTGACATGGTGATGCCAGTAATTAAATATGAACACACTCAGAAAACTCAAAGGGAACAAAAAAACTTTTGTGATAGCTTTTGCATTTTCTTTCAGGAGCAAGGACAGATCTCTATCCAAGAGGAATAATGACTTTAATTAGTGCCATAATTTGAAATTTCCAAAGGTTTTGGTGGGCTTGAGCATTTTGTGGGATCTCCTTTGTTATTTTTGTCGGGGAGAGTCAAAGAGTGTGAGCTGGAAGAAAGGTGAATAGCTGTGTTGTACGCAGAGTTGCTAGGCGAGGAGAACACAGCCTTCTCTTCAAACTCTGAGTGAAACTGGTACAAAGGACTTGGAGGTCTATCAACAAAAAACTTCAAAGTGTCTACCAGCACTGTTTGACCCAGAAATTTTAGAGTGTAGGAGTTTAATTACAGAAAAACAATTAGACAAAAAAGTTCATAAATTGTGGAAAATCTGTATTTTTTTGTTAAACAAAAACACATATTGAGTGATGGTACTATGTTATGGGTTTTGTGGGGACACTAAAGACCCTGGAAGGATTCCTGCCCCGTTAACAGCAGTGTGACATGCAGTTACAACATCTGCTTCTCCAGTATAATAGTATACTAACCACAGATCTCCCTTTGTCTTGTGCTTCAAAGAGTTACAGTGAAGAAGTCAGGCCCTTCATAGGGATACCTGAAGCATCTGCTCTCTCTCCATTTGAGACAGGGTCCTACTGGTGCCTGGAAAAACCCCAGGTAGGGTACGAAGTTATTTTAATATAACACAATAAAAAAGTTTGCAACTTTTTCCCTCTTCAACAACCTGCCTTATTTTTCCTTCAAAAACCACATCAAATCAAAGAGAAGAGTCAACCTGGATCATGTAATTCCCCAGACAGAGGTGGTTCTACCAGAAAGCACCAACTAAACCCATACCCTTGATAGAATGACTGAGATGTACTGAGATGCTATGTCGTTAGGCAGTTGATAAACTGGTAAATAGATACTGAACACCTCCCATCTGAGCTGGGTTCTGAGAGCAAAGCAGACACCAGAGGTGCTGCGGCAGCTGGTGGCTTTTGCAGTCCTCTGGAGAACAGAGACATGGGATAAATGTTTACAAATGTTTTGAGTGGTGCATAGAGAAAACAAGGTGTAAAGAACACACAGCAAGAGACAAACCAACATATTCCCAGATGCTTGCTTTATGCTTTCCCTAAGTCTCCTGTTTGACGGAGAGCTGTTTATTTTCTGGGGAGGATAGATCTCTGCTAGTCAGTGTTCTAGGAGACTGTGTGAGTTGTCTACTACGGGTCCCCTGATCCAGGCTGCTCTGTCCACTTGGTAGAAGAGAAGACACAGGTAAAGATACTAAATAACTACTTGTGGTCACACAGGATTGGAGATGAGAAAAAGAGTCACCCTGTGTTTTGGGGGAATGGAGCTCATTTACTGTGGCTGGCGTGGAGGAATATGCGCCTCCTAGACCTTGAGGCCTCTCTGCTTTGGCGATAATGACAAGGGTCAACTTCCCATCACTTAAACAAAATATCTAACACCTGTAACTGAAAGGAGAGGGTTATCTTGGCTTACAATTATCAAAGGTTTCATTCCACAGTTGTCTGGCTCCAAATAGAAAGAGGGAATGGAAGAAACTGGGCTGAGGACAGCTGCTCCCATCATTGAAGCAGAGAGTGAAGGTGAACCTGGAGCAAGAATATACCTCCGAGGACACATCCCCAATGGTCCATCCCTCCAACCACGTTCCACCCCTAACAGCACGTGCATCCATCGGTGGAAGAAAGCACTGATGAGTACAGCAACCCACACACTCAGCGTTTTCCAAACCTAAGACTTTGGAGAACATTTCGGATTTAAACCATAACACCATGTGACACTTCGAGTGGCTAATGTCATAGTTCACTTTTGGAACACAGTGTTCCCTAAGCTCCTTCCCATGACGAGCCTACTCTTTACCTCCTTCCCTTTCGCTGAGCTGCCACGCCTTTGCAGGAGAATGGCCTTTACTTAAAAGGAATATCTACAGTGAGGAGTTGGGTGACATGAGATGAAAAGTAATTTGACACTTTCTGAAAAGCTCTGGAGTTGGGAGCTGTGTCGTTGACTAGCATAGTGTTGGCTTCAGGAAATGTTCAAGGCCATTACGAACATGGAATATCTAAGATTTTTCACACAGTTTTGATGGAGAGGATTCACATTGCCAAAAGAAGTGAACACAAATTCAAGGAAGCAAACACCTCCCCTAACCTACTCTCTCTTGTTTTCCAGAGCCTATTCAAGCCTTCTGATATTTCATTTTCCTTCCACTGATTCTTGACTGGTGACATTTATTGATGATTGGTGACATTTATTGAACACCCACCATGTATGTACTTTCTGCAATGATTTTTCCTATCAGAATGATCTCAGGAAACAATGGAAGCAACATCAGTAGCATTTTTTTTTCTGGCAATACATGATGTAGCAATATAGAAATGGCCAACCAAGTAACTGCAGAGAACTCCCCTCCCTCCCCTGCCGGGTAATTCTTCTTCCACAAAGACAAGAAGGTAAGATCCTGCTTGAGCTTGGAGCTGGGTTCCTTTGGGGTTCAGTTAGTCAGGGCGGATGTAGGTGGAGCCTCACGGTAATGGAACAGACCTTCTTTCTGTTTGTTTTATTTTTTGCGTTGTTCCTTATTGATACAAAGTTTACATCACATAAAATTCACCATTTAAAAATGTGCAGTTGCACATTTTGCACATTTTTAAATGTACGCAAGAATTGTTTTTAGTGTATCCACTACGTGGAAACATCACCACAGACATAGTTTCCAAGACAGAATTTTAAGTGCTGTATCTCTTGTTCCTTGGAAGGGGGAAGAGTGACCAATGTTACTTACAGTCCCAAGGCCAGCTGGGGCCTAGTGTCTTCCCAGGAGTGGCTTTAAAATCATGTTAGAGTATGGTTCTGTTAAAAAGATAAAAGCAACAGGTCGGTTTCTACTCCAAGTAGACGTATTTCCTTGGTGTTGTTATAATATTCAAACTAGTTGTTCAGTTTTATTAGTTGGTATGCTGATCCTGAGCCACGTGACCCTAAGAGCTAAGTTCTAGTTCAGGCATGTAGCGTTTTCAAGGGACTCAAGAGTCAGAACTCAGAGGCCTGACTGTTTTGTCTGTGGGCAAAGCTCCTGACTTCTGGGTTTTGGGCGTTGCTTGCAAAATAGAGGTAATAATAATTTCCTGGTGATATTGTCCAGAAGTTCAAAACAATGATCATAAAAATTCTTGGACACAGTGACACTCAATATATACCACTGCTGTTTACAAGAGTTTCCTGACTACACTAGGTGCTCAGTAAAAATTCTCCTGGTCTCCCTGTACTCCAAGAGCTTGTGTGATAAAAAAAAAAAAAAAGCCTTGTTGTTTCATATCCGAGTGGCCTTCATATCCGAGCAAGCACCTAAGAGGCACGAACCTGCCAGCTATCATGATTGCTATAGTTACTGGCAATAAACATTTCTCCCGGGCCTTAAGTGTACAGTTCTGCCCAATAAACAAAATTAAACTGAAACTAATAGTGCCTTCTTGGGAGCACAATCTTTCTCATCTTGACATTCCTGCTTGTAACGCATGAAGCATTTCCATAATAAGCACTTTACAGGCGTCTAACTTATGAAGCAGAACATTAATTTATATTGTTTATAAGGGCACTTAGGTTAAAGACGAATCGTGTTGACTCATGGTCAATGCGTTGTACCTCCTGGATTGTCACTGAGGGCTGTATTTAAGCGTCATTCCCTTCTAGGGGTGGAGGGTAACAGTTTTCCTTCATTTGTTTCTAGGGAGGAGGCTGGCATTGTTTCCAGCAGTTTTTTTTAGGTCCATCTAGAGTAGAGCGATGGGTTCCTTCTTAAATACAGAAGTTATATTTTTGTTAGGGGGTTAATAGAGAGCCATTAGGCAAACTGAAAAAAAAATGAATTTAAGAGATCGCCTGGGTCCTCAGCAATTTGAGCTTTAGTCTTTAGATCTCTAAATTGACAGCAATAGTATTTTGGGTCTTGTTACAACGTAATTCTGAATAGAAATTTTTTAAAACATATACGAGTGTGTAAAAACATGTCATTTGTAATTTTAAATATTACATCAATATTGTGGTTACTAATGTCATTACTCCAACCCGTGGTTCCTCTTGGTTTATGCAGCAGAGAATTAAAGCAAATAAATTTGCATTTGAATAGTATTAGTCAATACAAAAAAGTGACAGTTTATTTAAAAACTTTTTTTTCTAGTTTTCCAGGATCTTGAGATTTTTTTTTTTTTCAAACTGTACGTGTGGTGGAGGGGGGTGGGTTGTATGTTCAGGGAGGCCTGGAAGAACATCACTGTATGATTATCTCTGGAATTCACTTAAAGATATTTGGCAAATCGTGAGGACTTGCTAGGTCTTTTGGGTCAGTGGTTGCCTTGGGTAATACTGGCAGCTTGAGATGCGAGGGCAGCCGGTCCACGTTCCCAGGGTCTGGGTAAGGGAGACAGGAAACCAGCACTTGGATTAGCAAATTGCCTAACCTTGTCGTCCGTTTTCTCATGTATAAAATGAGCTATACAGTCCATTTAGCCCCGAAATTTCACACTTCACTGATTCTGTAATTAGAGAAACTGTGGCACAATTGACTCCACTCTAATCCTGACTCGTGTAAAAGCCATATATCTCAAACAGGATATTTTCAGATGTAAGTAAATAAAAATCTTCTACAAGTGGCTTCAACAATTAGGTTATTGATTTTCCAACGTGACTCACGGTCCAGGCAGGCAGTTCTCAGGTGCTTCAGTGCCTTGTTTGTGCGTCGGTGTTTTAAGGAGCCAGATCCACGTCATCTCTTTGGCTTCCGTCCTTGGAGAATGGTTTGAATCTTTTTGATGTAATGGCGCCAATTTTAGGTTTGTGCCTTATATTTGCAAATTGACTATCACAGCCCTCATATGTGGAAGTGACTTCTGTCCAAAAAGACAGATAACATTTCCTTTATTACTCATTCAATTAATCAGTGAAATAAAATTATACCTAACCTGTCAACTGACTCGCCCTCTGGCTCATTGTCTGGAATTGGGTCATATGCCCATGACCTTGCAAAAGAAGCAGGAAGCCTGAGAGAGTAACTAATAACTTTTGTGGATGAAGTAAGTTCCACCGTCCAGAAAGCTGGGAGCTGGTATATGTGGCTATAAAGTAGGCAATCAAAAGTATTTTTCACAAGCCAGAACCTATATCTAAAATTCTGATACTGTAGCCACATTCCTAAACTGCTTGTCACCAATTCCTTTTCCCTGTGTGTTTGTAGGAAACCTGCTCTCCAATATCCAGTTGTCTACCATGGACTTTAGTCTTATTAAATAGTAATCATTGTATTATAAAATGATTTCTTTGGGAATTTCACTGTATTCATGACATGGACAGGAAACAGTTATATTTCAATTATTATGGAGTCTGGGTAACAACATCCTCTAAGAATTTTCTCTTAACTTTCTGTCTTTTTAATTACTGTCTTTTAAAAAATGTTTTTAATTGGATCTCAAAAATTGGTTATAATTCAAGTAAAAGTAAAAACTTTGATCCCATATTCAATTCAAAGTATTTTTTTTTCCTGTGTAGATGCCCTGACTATCTAAATCCCAACTTTGAGTAGCTACATTGGAGGCATAGTCCAGGGGAATTTATTGGAGAGACACCAGTATGATCTAATTTTTCATATTAGCCCTTTCATCCTCTTGGTCTTCTGAAAAGGCATGGAAAAGAGGGACCGTGGGTTCAGTTCCCCAGCACCACGTAAGCTGGGTGTAGTGGCCTATAATATCAGCACTTAGGAGCCAAGGCAGGAGGATTGCTGTGAGTTCTAAGCCAGCCTGGGCTGCATAGTGAGTTCAGGACCAGCCTGAACTACAGAGCAAGATTCTCAAAAATTATAAAATAAGATAAAATGGTGCATTAGTTTTTTTAAATTGTAGCTGCAGTAAATAACATCAGTCTTTATGCATAAAGGAATGGACTCATTATATGGTGGTTCTGGGGCCAGAGGCATGAAATGAGTTCTACTTAGCTGACATAAAGGTGCCAGTAAGATGGCTTTGTCATCCAGGAGCCTCAGAGGTATTTGTTGGTTTGGGGCCACATCACTCCAACCCTGTGTTCAGGGTGAGCGTCTCTTCCTGCGCTCACTGACCTTGTGCCTTCCTGTCTTTCTGCACTCTCCCCTGCACCACGCACAGCGCCCACATGGGGCTGGGCATCAAGCCTACAGGCTAAGAAGACAGCCAACAAGTTAACAAAATACTGGTGGTTCTTTTAAATAAATCTCTTTTCTTTAAAATATAGATACCTCATTTACAGTGATTTCTTTAGTGATCCCTTGTTTTTCGCATTGGGAGGAGAATGTTTTCTTCAGACACATAGCAGTTCCAACAAATGGGTACTTCTCTCCTTTCCAGTCATTGTAGGCTAGATTTGTGGATAGCAAAATATAAAAGGGGACATTCGACACCACGTGGAAACCTGTCCTTGCTGTCATCCAGACCACAGTCCTCCTCCTCCTCATCAATCATTATCATTGTCCTTTATGCTTGCCCCAATTATTTGTTCTTTATTTTCTGGAATGTTAAAATTTTTCGAGGAAAACTCACCAGAAGATTTTATTCTGGATATATTATTTTATCTCACAGACCCGACGGGAAGCAATAGACCCACGTGAATATGAATACAAATCGACCTATTCATCAGTGAAAACCCATTCTTTTCCTTTCTTAATGACTCTCATTATTTGTTTAAACTAACATCTCCTTGGCTCTTGCGGAGTCCTCTATACTCCGTGAACGATAATGTGAGTTTCCATGTGCACGTTAGAACATTACACCTCTGAGGCTCAGAAGCTATTTTTATAGGCTGGCAGCTATAATCAAAGCGTGGGGATTACTTAAGCTAACAAGTGTTGATCCATCCTAATAGAAATGTAAACAGAACTTGAGTTCATCATTTGTTAATGGTTCTTCTCTGGTACATCTATCAGCCTCCGTTCCATCTCTTGGCCTAATAAATACACTGTATTGTTTTATGACCTCTCCTCCGTGTGTTAATAGAAGAAGCGGGGTATTATGGCTCCCATTATGCAGAGAGATAATGGAATGAAGGACCTGCCAGAGACCACATTTTCTTAACACTGTGTAGGTTTTCTGGCTGGATTAATGCCGAATCTTCCTCCTTTTCCTAGCTCCCTTTTCCTAGCAACCCTTTTCCTTGTTTCTCTCAGTTTCCTTTTGTATCCAGAATAAATCCCGTGTTTTGAATTGGAGAACCTGAGTCTTCTTTTAAATGGGTGCCTTTGATGTCAACAGAGAGAGATAGACACATTGGCAAGGAGAGGTCCTCCTCCTAGGCTGCTTCGTAGCCAAGATGGAAACTAAAGCCCGTTAGCTTCACCTGGTCAATAATCTCCAATACAAAGATCATAGCATAGCATAGGTAATTGCCCATGAGTGATATTATCCTCAAGTACAGTGAAGTTTAGACCAACACCTGAATTCATGTTTTGATTTTCCTTCCTGAAAATAATCTGATAATGTTGTAAGGATGTAGCAGTAGTTTGCTTGGGCCACAGTAACACAATACCACAGATTTGAAAGCTTAAAGGACAAGTATTTAGTCTCTCAGGACTCTGGAGGCTGGATCGAGTTGCTGGCAAGGTTGATTTCTCCTGAGGTCTCTGTAGATAGTGTCTTCTCCTTGTGTCTTCATGTGATCTTCCCCCTATATGTGTCTGTGTCTTAATCTCTTCTTGTAAATATAGATTGGATTAAGATCCATCCTAATAACCTCATTTAATTTAATTACCTCTTTAAAGATTCTATCTCCTAATACAGTCACATTTTAAAGTAGACGGTGAAGACTATAATGTGTAAATTCTGGAACAGACACCTTTCAATTCATTGCAGTGCACTACTTATCCAAGTGATTAAATAATTTAGGATGCTTTTGAGAAGAAAGTTGAATTACAGAATTTATGTAGCAGAATGGGATGATCAGATATTTTGCTTATGAAGTGATTGCCTGTGGCTACCACATTCTTGGAAATAAAGGGATCTTTACTGGAGATAGATTCAATGTAGAATTTGAATCTTTCTAGGCTATTAACACAGGAAATGTATTAGATGTACATAACCAGAGTTTTAGGACATCAGAGATTTGAGATTCATGGTTTTGCTTTCTCTGGTTTCAGTTGTCTGCAGTTAACTGTGGTCTGGAATATTAAATAAGCAGTTCCAGAAATAAGCAATTGTTAGGTTTTAGACTGCATGCCATTCTGAGCCAGGTGATAAAATTTGTTCTCGTCCCTCTCCGTCTTTCCTGGGGTGCAAGTCACCCCTTTGTCCAGCATTTTCAGGCTGTATATGCCACTGGCCTGTTAGTCACTTAGTAAGTCATCTGGGCTATCAGATCAGATGTCACATGATTGCAATGCTTATGTTCAGAGGACCCTTACATCACCTAATCACGATCTTAACCACCGGAGTGGTGGTTTCTGCAATTCACATGTCCTGCAGAGAAGCCATTAAGGTGCTTCCTTTAATGGAGAAGGTCAAAGTTCTTGACTTTATCAGGAAAGGAAATAGATCACATGTCGATGTCAATATCTATGTTAAAAACAAATCTTTTATCAGAAATTATGAAAAAGGAGGCGGAGATTTGTGCTAGGTGTGTTGTTATACCTCAGATCACAAAAGTTATGCCCATGGTATGTGATAAGTGCTTAATTGAGAGGGAAAAAGCATTAACTTACAGGGTTCAGTACTATACATGGTATTTAGTATCGTCTTGGATGAGGGAAGCTACTGTAGCTTTTTAAGTGGCAGCTCCCAACTGGTAGCATCTCTGACTAGTAGCAGGGTAAAACTTCCAAAGCACAGAAAATAGAGGAAAGGGGAGCAGAGTTGTGCTCTTGTGTAATGGTGTTTTTCAAAGCCAGGGACTTTGCTATGCCGTTGATCCTTAGGACTTTGGACTCCATGGAGGGAATAGACCTATGCAGACAATGTAAACACAAAGGAGGCAGTGAAAGAAGGCCATGTTACTGAAAATAAGTTGTCTCTGAGTTATAGAATACTGTCCACCCTCGCATTGGATCAGCCACCATCTTTCACAGCCAATTATCCAGTTCCATTCATTGAGGGATTTTGCTTCTTCAACCTCCATTGAAAAGTTAACTAGAAAACTTGAAACTGTGGATGGTACAAGCTCTTTAGAAGTCAGTGTGATGTCCTCGTGGCTAGATTGCTATTTAGCGAAGAATCTCAAGTCACTTTGCAATTGAGCGCCTCCTCATGTCTGCCACAGTGATCCGATGTGTAAGCTGAGTGCCGCCATCTTGGTTCCCAGCACCAGGGAAAGCCGTAGGGGCCTTTCAGAAGCACACTGTCGTTTCTCTCCTGACTCCTTTCCACAGAATGTTTTCTGTGTAGGCTAATAAGGGACACAGGCAGTTGCCTGAACCCATGTCCCACCCCGCGATCATTTTTGCCTCAGAGGTCAAATTGTAGAAGGCAGAGCTCATTGAAGCCTCCGTTTCTGGTTTAGCTAGGGAAGGGCGAGGAGGGCAGGGCACATTCCCAGCCTGTGGACTCTCATACAGACTTCCTGGAAATTAGAAGCCAGCTTCGAGGGCTGTGGAAATTAGAGAACAGGGAGAGGTCAGAGTTTAACAAATCACTGAAATTTTGCCTTGAGGCCGTTTGCCTTTTCATAATTTTCAGTATCCAGATTCTCCTAGTGCAGGTTGATGAGGAGTGGTTTTAAACTAGAGGAGGTGGAGGAAAAAAAAAAAAAACTCAGAGTGGGCAGAAAAACAATACATCAGTTTATGGGCCACATTCCTCTGCCCTCCCCCACACCGACACAGTATTGCCATAACCAATTTTTCCTGGGGAAAGATTTTTCTGTCTTTTTAAGGGAATGACAAACACTATTTACTGAAGAAAAAAAAAAAAGATGCTGTGTCCTTACCACAAAATAACAGCACCGTAGATCACGCTAACTGAAGGCTGCACTTCTTACACACACAGAAGCTGCATTACTCAGTGCTGAGTTATTGTGTTTCGCTGCAGAGCGCGGCGGGCTGTGAATATATTAATGATTCATGCTTGCCTTGGCAGAGCGTAATGTATACTAATCATACGGGACCAGGGTACAAGAGCACTTTAGATGCATTTGTCCAGTTAATAGTTCGACTTAATCTGATATTTCACTGGGTCACTGACCTTTTCATTGTAGGTAATGTACAGAGGAAAATGTACAGCTAACACTCTGGTGGATCCGAGGAGGACCTCCTGGTTACCAGGCAACCCGCGGCTTAGGCGTTACCTTTGCATGATCTGCCAATATTTCTGCTTCCTTCAGCTGGTGAACTTGAGGGGAGCCCCGTGAGCTTGAGTGTGCGGGCAGCTGTGCGTGTGTGCACGTGCGCATGTCTGTGTGTGCGTGTATGGGGGGGAAGGGGGGACGTCGCAGGCACAAAGCAGCTCATTTTTGCTGCTTTTTATGGGCATTAGGCAAATAAGCTCCCACCGTAAACAACCAGGCCAGACTTACTACTCTATAATAAACAGTATGGTTTATAAGCAATTAGGGACCCAGATCTCAAAATAAGGCAGTTCAGCAAAATGCAGGCATCTATTCTAACGACACTTACTGAGATATGTGGCTTGTTAAAAGTGTCATAATTCTCCTTTAAAAAGCAATTAACAGTTTGGTAGATTTGGGTCTGACAGGCACAGAGCGTCCTCATCAAATGTGAACAAAATCAAAGTGCCACTTCTCAGCTCTGCCTCATGGGCAGTCGTCTGCCCAGAAACCACCGCGCAAAATCAAAGGACCCGAGAAGATGCTGTCTCACGTTTGTTTTATCAACCCGAGAGTCCATTGAAGGCATTAAGACCTGTCAGAGAAATGCATTTTGTCAGATTTTCAAAGGAAGCCAGCCGGCTACTCTCTTTTGCCAGTGTCTGTGTATTGCTTTGGAACTCTGTTGAAAAAAAAAAATCTGTTCCGTGGCTCTTTCTTTACATAGTGGCAGGTGGCTGGAGAAGGAGCATACATTGGCTGTGTCTTGTCTAAACAGGACAGTAAGCAGAGATGGCTGGTCCTTACTCTGCCATGCAAGGGCATCACTGGTCTTGCTGGGATTGGTTTTGAGGTGTTTTACTGCAAGATTTCAGTGAATAGTTGCTGGTTTCCTTTACACACTGTATCTGACGCTAATGAACCCTATTTTTAAACACACTTTTAAATAATGTAAGCTTCCAACACTAGGTGACAGGTGGCTAGACAGAGACCAGTGAGGTTCCCTCCCCAAGGATTTAGCACCCAAGACAGATTTATACTCAGCTCTATATTTTCTTTTAAAGCTTCTTGAAATGAGTGCACAGGAGATCAATACCATTGGTCTTTAAATTCACTTACCTGATTCTCTTATTTGAAAATTGATTTTTTTTTGAGAATGGAGAAAAATATGCAGAAAGAAAAATGTAATGCATGCTTAGATATTTGGAAATGTCAAATTAAACACCACATTTGAAACCTGTCTTTCACCCATTCTCACCAGCTTTAGGCTTTAGGAAGCTATATGCTGACACTCCTGCACTTTATGACATTACCAGTTGAATAGGGGGAGGTAGATCTAAATAGATTTATACTTGTCAGCAGGAGAGGCCTCAGTTTCATCTGTAAAATGAGCAGATTAAAACAGATAATCTCTAGTGATTTCTCCCCAGAAAATTCCGAAACTATGAAACATCTTCATAATGTACATGCAGGTTAAGGGGATAGAAATTAACATAAAAAAGCAATGAGAAAAAATGAATTCTAGAGAGTTCTTTGACAGACAAGTGTAAACATCCCTATCGTAAAACTAAACCTCAAACGAAAGCTAACTTTAGCAAAACTTCTAAGCAAAACTTTTGGGAGATTACATTAATTCTCATTGGTGGGATTAGAACACTTTCTAGTATAGAGTGAGAAAATTCTATTTCCTAATTAGGAGGCCACTATATAATTGTTAAATCCACCTCTACCTGGATGAATACAAACATTCCCCCGTTAGGATTTGGATCTGTAACATTCCTCAAAAGCTTCAGGTGTATGGGAGGCGATTGGATCATGAGGTTAGTTGGGTCCTATGGATTAGTCCATTCACCTTGTGATGCTGTTAGGAGGTGGGGCTTGGGTGGGAGGAGCCTTGGGGATATGTCCCTGCCCCCAGTGCTTTCCTGACCTACCTTGAGGTCTACTTCCTGGCCTCGATGGGATGAGCATCTTTTCCCCAGCTAAGTCCCCTGCCATGCTTTTGCGCCATTTGCCAGCTTCCCCTAAATGGAGAGACCTTTTCATCTGTGAGCTAAAATAAGCCTTTCCTTTCCATAAGCTGTAGGTGTCGGGTATTTTGTTCCAGCCAAGGAAAAATGACCAAGACAGTCCCCAACCAATAGATGCTGGCATTGTGTTCCAATCCATGGCCATTTCTGCATGCATATTTCCTATTTTCTTCTCCTCAACATTATTTCCTGGAATGGTTTGACCACTCTTTCCCTCACCTTTCCCAACTCTGTTGTACCCCCTCCTCAATTCTGGACATGGCAGACGAGGGCCAACTCATCTCTCCCTGTGCTTCTTAAGAAAAAAATGCAATAAAATCATATGCAGAAATGACAAAATTCCTCAGCTCTTCTAAGAGGCAAGGGAATAGCTAAGGCTTGAAGGATATCCAGAATTTAATTCACAGAATGGAGAACAGTACATGGGCCCTTAAAATATCTTCTTTTGCTTTGCCTGTATCTGCAGAATTAATTTCGTGGGTTTTCTTTTGCAGCCGGCAATGGTGTGGAGGTTTCCATTTAACCATTATCATTAGCTAGAATTATGTAGCTCAAGCCCTTTCAGAATCCTAAACCCCCAATGCTGCACAGTGCTCATGACTGGTGTGAGAGCGCTAGCCAGAGGAGGGATGGCTCCTTGGCTGAGTTATGTTGGGCCTAGGGAATTATATTGAAACGACACAGGGGAAGTTTGCACTTAACAAAAGGAGACGAGCCGAGGCTGAACGCAAGCCACACTTCACAGTTGTTGGAGGATTTTTGCTAGCCAGCACCTTGATTTCGGAAAACGTGGAGTGGAGTTCCTAGATTCCCTTCTAAATTCTCTTTCCTAATAGCTAGTTTGGTCACAGCAGCACTGAATTCTTATTTGAGTGAAGAGCTAGATTTATTGAAGCGCAGAGAAGCACAGTAAATATTGACTGTGGCAATGCGAAGGTCAATATTTACCTCAAGGGATGATAAATCCTGATATTCACCAAAACACAAAGTCAATATTTTGAGGGTGGTGTCAGACGCATCCTAAATGCACTTTCCAGAAGTAGCCAGAAATATTTTTCTAGAGAGTGTGTGTTTCTCAAGCTTGGCCATTTTTGTTACTCTGCTCATATCTTAACAAGTAGAGGAACTGAGAGGTTGGGGAAATTTATTTCATTGCTTTTTTTTTCTATTTTGAAAAGGTAAAGATACTGCTCCCCATCTGAAACATATCTATTTTTTAATTTTTATTAAAAGTGTTTTAAATGCATGGGCTGATACTGATCCCGTCTGTGTGACCAGTGGGGGACACGTAAGAGCCCGTGAGCCTCTCAGTCACTGGACACTGGAGAGGTGGGAGCACAGAATGGATTCGTATCTACCCCAGGGCTTCTCTGGGTCCCAGCTGCCGCGGCCTGTTTTACCCTCACAAGCAATGACGCACAATTACGCATCGATTTCCCGTCTGCTTCCTTTCCACTGAGCTTCCCTTCCCCTGATGAATGATTAGGCCATTGAACAAAAGGCGCTATCAGAGAGAGTTTGTTACAAGAAACCAGTCCCGCCTGCCCACTCTTTTATATAAATTGTGCACTGTTGCTCTTTTTGGAGCCAGCCGTGTTTATCCAGCGGGCCAGCTCTGCTCAGAGCTGCATACGGACCAGGGACACGGACACAGCACAGACAAGAGCTGTCGTGGACAAAAAGGTAGCCGCCCGCAACTGCCACGGGGAGTGTTTTCAGGTTCCATGGGAAGCAATTGTTTCTTCCCCAAACGATTCTCCTTGTGTTCGTTCATGTCCTATAGCCTCATACTTTATATTTCCCTAGAAGGCTTTAAAAAGCAAACACCATCATGTGAGAAATTCATATTCGGTAGAAACAACTGAGACCTTGTTTCTCCCTTGAAGCCAGATGTTGACGGAGGAGGGATAAAGGGGACCCCTTTGTTGGCCCCTGCAGGGAGGCCGTGGCACAACACATAGGGGAGGGAAAGGTACAGGGACAGCTCTGCTAGAAATGACAAAATGATTTTACTTAGAGTAACTGCAGAGTTTGCTCTGAGACTACACATCAAGTGCTTAACGTAGACCATGACGCCCACTGTACACCGGGGACAGAAGCGGAGGGGATAAGTAAGATGCTCAAAGTAAGCAGGCGAGGTGGGAGCTAGGACTCAAGCTTAGGACATCTGTCTGTTTGGGCCTGTGTCCCAACTTGGTCCCCAGTTTGCCACAATTTCTTTCCTTCCTTTCCACCTCACTGTGGTCCACACTCATAGTCAAAAGGGCTATTTTGGTTGAAGGGATCAGAGTCCCTTTGTCTCAATACCCAACATCCACAACTTAGACTTATTGTAGATTACAGTTTCAGAAGATCACAGTCCATTCATGGGTAAGCAGCTGGAAATTGGTGGAATTATAGGGTAGAGCTGCAGCTAGAGCTGGAACCGGAATTCCTGGGGCAGAGATCCTTACAGCAAGGTGGAGCAAAGAGAGACTGGGAAGGAGGCTGGACTAGTACACACTCCTCCGGGTCAAGCCCAAGCCTCCACCCCTTCCAGCCAGGTCCCCCCTCCCAGCCCTACACAGTACCCACAGGAACACGAGACTTTGGGGAGACACTCCACATCCAAACCACCACACCCTTCATTGTTGGCTTTTGTCCACTTGAGATCTGAGTCCGGTCTGATATCTCTCTGATAGATAAGGGTTGCTTTGGACTTACTCTGGAGTAGGCAGTAGCCTAGGGAGAATTCTAGGTGGAGTCAGACCCCTGATGTCTCACCAGGACAAACACACAACAAGAGATTTCTTGGCATGCATGTTGGACTGGGGAAGCTCTTGACAGGGCATGCCAACCTGGCATTGATTTTCAACAGGCACCGGAAGTAGAATGAAGAGACAGCAGATAGTCAAATTGGGATGGCTCAATTCACAGGAGAAATGACAGCATCTTCAAGTGTAGCCAGTGAGTTTGAATTTCCAGTTCCCAAATGGCTGAATTTGTTTTTCCCCCTATTTCTAGCTTCTCTTCTCACCGCCCTTGCAAGGGCGAAGGCGGCCCCCGTCCACTTGCAGTGATTGAGATCATTTCAGTGTCTCTTTTAAATTCTGTGAGTCCCGAGGGGACAGCTAGAAGCTCCCAGTGTCATACATACAGTGAGGATGTCCTTGGGGCCGTGAGAGTGGCATCAGGGCTTTTCTCCCTTATGTGTATGATTGCTAAAGAGATTGTCATTGAGGAAACTTCTGTGTTAGGAATCTTGTAGCATACAATCTGAGGTATGCTGTTACGTCCCAATCACAATGTAAGACATATTTAAGGGTGTTTGTTAGGATTTCTAAGGCTGAGTCTTTTTACCTTTCTTCTGTCTCCAGGACAAATTTTTATGCTGGTGTCTTGATATGCAGCTCAGTGTACATAAGGATGTCACATCCCTACAGATATCATACCTGTTCTATGAAGAAAATAAAATACAGATATTAAAAAAGTAAGTTGCTATCCAGCTGTCCACAGATGAATGAATGGATAAAGAAAACATGGTATTTACTAAAAATTCATGAGAATAGTATTCAGCCTTAAAAAGGAAGAAAATCCTGTCATGCCCTATAAGATGAACAACACAGTGGAGGCGATATGCTGAGTGAGATATGCCACTCATGAAAAAGACGAACACTGTGTGTCGCGTGGAACAGGCAATTCCCAGAAACAGGAAGTGCAATAGTGGTTAAAAAACTGGGGGTGGGGCCAGGGAGGGACATAGCTCAGTAGTTAAATCGTCTCTGAGGCAGGAGGATTGCCATGTGTCTGAGGTCAGCCTGGGCTCCATGGTGAGTTCAGGACCAGTCTGGACTGCAGAGCAAGACCTTGACTTAAAAATAAAAAAATAAAAAAGAAGAAAAGGAGAATTATGGGTTAATCGATACAGAACCTCAGTTATGTAAGATAAAATATTCTGCAGATCTGTTTCGCAATGAGTCATACATACAGACAGGTTTAGATGGTAAATGTCATGTGATTTATTTTTACCACAATATAGGGGTAATAAAAGAGATGGTGAATGTTTAAATTAAAAAATAACTTATTACAGTACTGTATTGCAAAGAATGACAGGATAAGAGTATTGGAAATGAGAGGAAATGCTTTGTGTATTTTGAGGGATGTTACTGGCAATGTGTCTTCAGTGCAATACAATTTTTAAAAATGTAAACACTCTTAATATTTTTATCCTCTTTCATTGATCAAAAGTTTATGTTGATTTCTGTCAAATAAAGGTATCATATTGTGCCCTTTTCCACCTAGTTACCAGATCTGGCACATGGGACTTCTGGCTCTTTGCAAAGTTAAAATTACCACAAAGGGCAAACGTTTTGAATCAGTTTAGGACTTTGAGGAAGCCACAATAATGCAACTAAAGATACTCACGAAATAAAAAAGGACTCCCAGAAACCCTTAGGCATGTAGCAAGACCAATGACATAATTGAGTTCAAGATGAGGGAGAATATTTTGAGGGGAATTAACAGCAATGTGTATTTTTTATTGTAATAACTTTTAAAGATTCAAACATTTACTGTGTGATCACACCATGTAAAAACCAATTTTAAAAATTGGATTTCAAATTTACTCCTCATTAGCGTATATTTAAGAGGAAAGAAATTTCCTATTAAAACCCTGAGCATGGAGTGTGACACACATGGGAAGCAAGAAAGAGTCCTTTAGGGGAACAGTGCCTTGGTGACAGAGGCCATGTCTAGATAGGACTGTTTGAGGACAAGTATTGCAGGTTTAGGATCCTTTCCAGGTACAGGAATGAAAGTATGAGTTGAATGAATTTCTTTGCCTTAAGCCCCCCAGGGTGCCGATCTTGTGAGGTGACCTTGGGAGGGGTGGCACTTGCTGTTGAGTGACCTTGGCGCAAGTGGGCAGGTGCTACTTCCTGTGAGCCCCCCACCCGGGAGCATCATCACTTACATAAAGATCAGAAAATCAGGGCTCAGAGAATGAGGTTAAGTAACTTGCCACCCAGATGGGGACACCAGGCCTATCTCCCAATGCTAGTTGATCACCACCATTATTTACTGCACCATTAACTGCCTCTTGAAAGGTTAGCTGTGATTAATTGCACCCTTTGGGCAAGCCCACTTGTTCCGCAGCTTCAAGACCATCTATTCTGCTACCAGTCGACAATGTGCATTTCTCAACCTTATTAATAAAGACATAATAAGAGACTTCATCAAACGCCTTGAAGAAATCAAGTTATCCCAGGCTTCTGACGTATCCCTGGCACATCTGATTCCAAATAACCTAACTCTGTTCTAGATTTCAGAGTGCACCAACCTGGCCTGCTTACCTTCCCCGAAATTTACCGTTGCCTCCTGTTATGGGCCGGAATACAATTTGTCTGCACCTATCTTCTGGCTTTCTCCAATTCTCTTCCCTTCACTACTTCTGAGACCACATCTGTCAGCTCTCAGAAGCTCCCCATGACAAGTACTTGTGACTTGACTGCCACCAAAGAGTGGAGCAGGCAGATTTCCTCCTATGCTGGAGATTCTTTTATTTTTAAAAAATACTTGCTCCATTTTCTAATGCAAATAGAAAAGAAATTAGGAGTAGAGTAATTCTTTCTCTTTGTCACTAATTGACAACATACTCATTTTCTTAAGCAGCAGGCTCGTGTTTATGGCCAGACTTATTCCTAAATGTTTATTTATTCATTTATTTTTTAGAAAAGCTTGCCTTTTTTGTTCCTTGCAGCCTGCGTGAAATCTAACTCCTTCTGGCCCACCATGCCTCGAACACAATTTTAGTCATCGGTGTTGCTCTGTGTGTTGCTGGTGCAGTGGTGATGTGGGAGCTGCTGCTGCGTCCACTACGAACCAAGCAATGATGGAGCTGTTAACGAGGCAGTCAAGAGTCGCTTGACTCCGGTAAGATCCACACGCAATGATCCTCTGATGGCCGAGATCTTCCCGCTACCACTCAGGGTCTTTGCACAGGAGAGCACCTGTGGCCATCCAGCAAATTCAGCTGGCTCTTGAATTGGGATGTAGCTCAGTAGCAGAGTGTTTGCACAGCATGTGCAAGGCGCTGGGTGAGTCTGATCCTCAGCATCGTAAGCAAAACACATCTCCCCCAGACCTTGGGATCTGTCATTTGTCTACCTTCTGATCAAGGGAGTCTTTGACTGAAAATAATAGGGATCTGAGGGTATTATTGGTATGATGATGAAATAATAATTAGTCATCACATGCGAACCATTATATAATTAAAATATCAGACTATAAACCTTAGAGTATTGAGTGTTTTAGAATGTCACCATAGTGCCATCATATAGACAGATGGGAGTCATAGAGGTAATAAATCGTAATCAACTAATAGTCATCTGTCCCTTTGTAAATCTCCTAAAGCAGTAACATGCACAGAAGCAGAGAAATCAATATTGCTGTCAAACTTAGTTGACATTTGTAAAATCTTTGGAGAAAAAAACCCTGATGTTAGTTGTAGCACAGGATCAAATGTGGAGACAGGAAAGTTTGTTTGACACAGCAGGTGGAAATTCTCATCCGAAATGCTGGGCAGCGTGTTCACTTTTTTCAGTTGAAGACTCAGTTGGAGGCACTGCCAGGTGATTTGCACTTGGATTATTTTGAATTCCAATAGTGAATTATCACGCTTGATGTATTTATTGAACCTCAAATGTTATGATAAATCTATTGCATATTCACTTGGATTATAAATAAGTCAATTAATAGTATAATAAAGCATGATGCAATTTCAGAGGATAATCATTCTTACACTACCTCAAAACTAAATTTCATTTTTAGGCAGGTAATATAAGCTCACAGTGAGGGAATCAGATACTTACGGCTCTGAAAGGCTTGTGCTGGAAAGAAGCTTATTTTAGGCTAGACTTGCCCAGAAACAGATTCTGAAGGCTGGGAGGTGGGAAAGTGGGACAAGAGACAACTCAGGGAGCATCAGTGAGCAGGAGAACACCGTGTGTGTGACTTGGCTCCTCACACAGCTCTGGGAGATGACATAGAAGCTCAGAGATGGGCCACCCAAGGAACCAGCAAGCTAGGTTGTCCATCCTCCAATCCCAGTGCTCGTTTGTCTTGAGGATTGATGGACGTGGGCACTGTCCCCAGTATATCATATATCCAAGTAGAGGTTGAGCAGAGCTAGAAAGTTGTCAGGTGAAGAGCTGCCTGCACCTGCAGAAGCAAGTGACCTGCGTGTACCGGACAGGAAAGGCCAAGGAGACAAAGGTGGGCCTTGACACTGCTGTATCTGCCCACATTTTCCTGTCTCCCTCCTCCTCAGAGGGGGCCGCTTTCCATGTTTCAGTGTCTTTGTGATCTGCTTCTCTGTTTCCAAATCATATACTTGCACGGCTACTTATTCATTTATCAATTTTAGATAGTATCTATTGACTTTTTCAAGTTTGAAGATTCTGTTACACCACCACCTTCTCTGCTTTTCCTCTATTTTCTCAGTGGTGCCCTGTGTCAAATTTCGTCCATATCATCCTTTAAGTAAACATTCTCTAATAATTTTTATTTACAATCACGTGGTGTAATTTGTTCCCATATCCTATCTTACTTGTAAGTAACTACGGCCTCCCCTTTGCTTACCTTTGCATTCGCTGATCAGTACTTCCCAGATACTCCTACACGTCTGGTGTCGGCCCATGAGCAGTGCTCAAACAGCTCCAAACAACCAGCACTCCCATTCTTCCCCCCACCCCCTCCACCTGCCCCACCTCTTTCCATGGGAAGTGTCTGTCAGGCTCTCACTTCCTCTGTTCCAGGTTATTCTCTTGTGTGGCACACAGCGAAATGCCTGGGATGCCCTTGTGCTGTCATCCAGGGGCCCTTTCTCTTGAGCCCCTTCTCTTCCGGGTTCAGTCTCCTAGTTGAAGTAATTCATGTTGGAATAATACACATCCATCTTGAGAAAGCAGGTGGACAGGTGTACACCCTGGAGACAAGGACTCTTCGGCTTGAATGTAGGTGTCTGGGAGTCATTAGAGTGCCCCCCACTGGAGTCTTGAAGACCAAGGTGGGTTTTTCCTCTCAATCCTTCTGTTTTCAGTCTTGCAATGCATACTGTTTATCTCAGTTCATTCTGTGTGCTCTAACACAGTACGGCGGACGCAAAGTCATATGCAACAGATGTTCATTTAATTCACAGTTGTGGAACCTGGAACAGCCAAAGTTGAATTGCTGCGTCTGGCGATGGACTTCCTGGCTTTGTCCTGATGTGGCAGCAAGGCAGGTCGATGTGCGTGAGACAGAGAGAGGGAACCGGAACAAACTTATTCTATAAGGAAACCACTCCACTTGTAACCAATCCACTCTCATGATAATGGTCCCAATCTCTTCTGAGAGATCAGCTACATCTCTTTCTTTCTCTCTTTCTTTCTTTCTTTCTTTCTTCTTCTTTTTTCATTTTGATATTATAAAATTGGTAGTTTATTTGGAAAGATTTGGAAAGACAGAGACCGAGGGAAAGGCCTCTGAAAATAGTTTCACTCATTTCCTGTCAGCGCCAATATTCCTTGTTCCCTGTCAACACCTATCCATGGTCTTCTTTTCTCAAGGAATTAATACCATTATAGTTTCTTTCCTGCCATTGTAGTGGGGCAGTTTGGGCCAAAGAAGCACAGGTGACCAACTGTGTGTATTAAAATATACTCTTCCTAAACAATTAAGAGATATCAGAATAAGAGACATTCTATTTTTAATTAGTTTCAATGATAAGAGTAGCTGATTTTATTCTGACATAATAACAAAAAAAGATAGGAAGTTAGCCTCCTTTTTTAAAGGAAAATTTAAAGGGAAGATATAGAGTTGCTTGACTAGAGTTCCAGTTGTGCTCATGCCTGGAATCATAGAGAAGTCAGTTTGGTGGCCCATTCAGAGTTGTTGCTCCTTGAACAAGCTGGGCACTATGTAGCAATTTTGGTGGATGTCCTAGGGGGAGGAAAAAAGTGCTCCTCTGCCCTATTTTCTTGGGTACATGTAATTTTGGGGTAATTTCCTTGGCATCATGTTGGTCCCCGGACACGTTTTGGCTTAGTAGTGCCCTTACCTCGTGTCTTTCAAGCTTTATTTTGTGGCGGTTCAGACATGTTTCAGTTTTATCCAGCATTTTCTGAAGCAGCATTTTCTGTTTGAATCCAGTCTATTTTGTGCTTTCTCAGCTATATCCCTTTCTCCAACTTATGCTAAGTCCCCACTGGCTCTTCGCAGAGCCGGGACTGGACCAGACTGAACTGGCAGGAGCAATGCCGTGATCTGGTGCCTGATTGCTGGATGAGCTTCATAGCAAGAGCCCCATTTCCCTCTTGACACTATTCAGACCCATTCACTTGACCCCGAATGGATATTTTATAGTCTAAAGTGGGACATAATTTATGTGCACTGAAATGTACAGATCTCAAGTTCACAATTGAATTAGTTTTGATGGACAAATATGCCTACCAACCGATACTCTCCCCAAGAATATTTCTTTGCTGGGTGTTGTGGTTTGGATCTGGAGTGTCCCCCCCAAAGCCTCACGTACCTGTGGATGCTGGGTACTGGTGGGAGGTGGGACCTTGATGGAAGGGGGAGGATGACCTGGAGGGGCTGTGTGCCAGCTCTGCCGTTCCTCCATGACTTGGCTTTGTTCTGGCATGCTGTGAGGAGCTCTCTTTACAGCTCCAGCCCCATTCTACCATTCCTACCCGTGAATGGATTGTGACCTTCTGAAACTGTGAGATAAATCTTCCCCCCCTAAAGTTGTGGATGTCAGGTACTCTGTCACAGCAATGAAAATGTAGTAAAAAAAAAAAAACTGGATGTGGGAGTGCAGGCCTGTAATCCCACCACTCTGAGAGGCTGAGGCAGGAGGATGGCAAGTTTAAGCTAAGCCTAAGCAACAGACCAACTTAGCAAGACCCTATTTCAAAAGAATCAAAAACCCAAAACAACAGCAACAACAAAGGGCTGCAGGTGGAGCTCATTGAAAACCCTGGGCTCAGTCCTGAGGAATCCACATACACACACAGATTATTTCCTGAAATCTTCTCAGGCATCATTCCACTCTCACAGAGAAACCACTATTTTAAATTTTCTTCATAAATTATTTTTATATTTTCTAGAACTTCATATAAATGAAATCCTTCATAATGTTTTCTTTTGCATCTAACTCAAAACAATGTAAGAATCAATTATGATGTTACACCTAACAATAATTCATTTTTTTTAGTACTGAATAGGATCCCTTGTCATGGTTCTCAAAAATTTATTCACTCGGGTGAACACATAATGTTTGTGGACTTTATATTTCTACTGCATCTAGGGGCAAATGGATTTAATAGGTTATAGGTGTCTTATTTACTTATTTGTTGTGGGGACAGAATACCCAACATTCACAACTTCAGGGAGGAAAGATTTATTTTAGCTCACAGTTTCAGAAAGTCTCACATAGTCTATTCATGAGCAACCCGCAATGGTGGAAGATCTAGTCAGACAAAGCTCTTCAGAACATGGCAGACGGAAAGCCAAGTGAGGGAGGAATGAGTTGACATCTGGAGACTAAGACCAGGGCTTTCCTGGGAGAAGCAGGAACAATGTTTCTTCTTCCTTCCATTTGGTTAGTTCAAGCTGCCAGTTGGGCTGCCCACAGCCAGAGTCATGTCCTTCTCTTATTTTCTGGCCCACAAGTCAAAAACATACCTGAAAGCTCTGCTCTGGGTGTTTCCTAAGCTCCACAAGTTCACAGTATCCCTCCATCTCAAATCCCAAACATCCACCCCTTCCAACCAGGCCTCACCCCCCAACAACATGTGATTCCACAGGTGTCCCACCATATCCAAACATAAGAGGCTTTTAGGGGACATCCCAGATCCAAACCATAACAATGGATACGTTCTCATTTAACTCTAAAGAAACAACCAAAACTTAAAAAAAAAAAAAAAAAAAAAACTTCCCTATTTTTCATTCCTATCAACACTGTATGGAAGAGTTCTGGTGTTCCTTGCCAATATCGGGGTCTTACTATCAATCTCAATTTTAGATGCTTGGGCAGGGGAGTGGTATTACCTCATTGCACTTGTAATTTGCATTTCCTAATCATATCATCTATTTGTGTATCTTTCTTTTGACTATTATATTGAAATTTTTGCCATTTTAAAATTGAGCTCTTTTTTTTTTACTTTATTGTTGATTTTTTAAAAGAGATTTTCTATATTCAGAGCACAAGTTCTTGAAAGATTTGTGCATTCCAAATATTTTCTCTTATTTTTTGCTTAGTGGTGCATTTGGTTAAGTAACAGTTCTAAATTTTGGTCTATAACACTGATTTTAAATTTCTTATTTGCTAATTCAAACATTAGTGTCATCTTGGACTTTCTATCGACTACTTTTCCCTTAATATGGTTCACACTTTTCTGCCTCTTTGCATATCCTAATATTGCTTAAGGAATTATTACATGCTATAATTCATATATTACGCATTATAGGGTATGCTTTGTTTTCTTTCAAAAGATGACAAGTTTTCTATGGATAGCTGGTTCTACCAAGAATTTATTTTCAACTTCATTAGGCTGGACCCGGAGTAGACCTTACTTGAAGGCTTTACCAGATGTGATTCTGTTCTCTCCACACGAACATTTGGGACTGCAACATCTAGAAGTGTGTCACGTCTTGAAATTCGGTTCATGACCTCCGTACTAGTAGCTATGTTCTACTAGGGCATGTGAACGTTTGCCCAACACAAGTATAGCTTAACATTTGGACAAAAACCCAAGAAGAACTTCATGCAAATTTTTGAAAGTCCTTCTCTGCGCAGTCCTTCTCTGTGATATTCTGCCATGAAAACTCTGCCTATGTAAGAGAACCAAAATATTTATCTTTCTTTCCTCTGCCTAGTGAGAATGCTTCTGCTCTTTGATGCTGTGGTATGGGAAATGCCAGTGAGCATGAGCTGCATGAATTTGGCCCTCACTAAATTCGAGTTTCTTTTCCCTAGAATCACAGCTTGTATTGTGTTTGGTTCAAGAAATAGAAACAGGGTATTTTCTCATGTCACTAATAATAAGAGTATAAATTGAGCACCTGCTAGTCTATCACAAGTAGGTCTTCACATCTGGTCCCTCTGTTGCTCTTATTTTAAACTGTGCTGTGGCCATTTTCTGGGCTACTTTTGCCTTCTGCTTGGAGATAGTTCCATTACACATTGAGAATAGGGTCTCGGGTAGCCTGGAACATTCTGACCAAAAAAAGTTGGTAAGTGTGGCAACCTCTTAAGTTACTGGGGGGAACACAGGGCAGTGCTTCTGTCAGCTCAAACAAAGACAACGGTCACGTCCTGTGAAAATGTCGTGATAGACCAACCAAAAGCAATCTAAATCTTTATTAACTCGTACTGAGTTTTACATGAGTAGAGTGAAAAGAAAAATTAGAGAGACACAAACAGATGTTCTCTTCTAGGTGTGCATCAAATGTATATCAGCTTTTGACGTGTTTGTTATTTGGTCATTCAGAGGGTTTCTCTGCTTCGCCTTGTTTATCAGTTTGTCTAGCACTCTGCTTGAATTTCGCTTTACAGCCTTTTAGTTTTGTTCCTTACAATTCCATACGTGGAGACTGAACACCAGCAGAGGGCCTTAGAGGGCCCTGCCTGCAATTTCCTGGTTTGCAGCTGTGGACAGATGACATCAATTCATTTACTAAGAACGGGCCAGCTCCCTTTCACCTGGAGGTTGAATCCACACAGCCAGGTCTTCCATGAAGTTGGGGAAACTGAAGAAGAAAGGAGACAGACTGTTTGCAGACCTGTGAGTCTGGGTGTATGCCCGCTCTTGAGAATAGTGTGAACTTAAAGGACAACCTGTCCTCCCTCTAACAATTTACAACAAAAATCTTCCCCGAGACTGGCTTGTATGTGGAAACCTCAGCAGACCAATTAAATAGATTTGCATTTTATAAACAAATCCTAGCCACTGGAGGTGGTGTGTGCCTGGAGCCTGAAATCCTGGCATGCTGGGAGGTTCAGGCAAGAAAGGTCACAAGTTCTAGTCCAGCCTGAGCAATTTAGTGACTTTGTGAGACTCCATCTCTACAAAGGGGGTGGGAATGAGGATGTAGCTCAGTGAAGAGGCCCTGGGGTCAATTCCCAGTGTGAAAAATTAGTCAACCAAGCAACAATAACAGCAATAAACACCCAGAAGTCCTGGATGCTTGTATTAGTGAAGTTATGAAAATGCGGCCAGTTCCCTATCCTATTCTTCTGCACATTAAGTCTGAAATTCAATTTTTTTATATTTTTCCTCCCGCTAACCTGGGGTCTCTAACCTTTCTCTGACTTCATCTTTTCTAAGCTGTTGACATTCACTGTCGCTTTAACTTGGGGACACCACGTCAAGTCACTGTTTACCCTCCATGTTCTTGTTCTTCATCTATCAGAGCTGATCATCACCTCTTAAATGGGTCAGTAGTCTCCACTTTCAGTCTGAATTCTAAAGTGTACACTTCTGCAAATCTAAGTTTTAGATATTCCTTACGTTCCACAAAAATCCAGCTTTTCTCCTAATTTTTTTTTACACTGCAGTTGTATTAGTTTGGGTTCTTTCAAAAGACAGAATTTACAGATTTTATCACAAAAGGGCCTCTTAGGAAGGCTTACAAATCCAAGGATAGAGGTGGTCCAAGATGGCTGCTCAGCCGTGAAGTAGATCTCCCGTCCGGGACTGCAGGACAGCCGGTGAGGTGAGGGTCTGCTGCAGATCTTGGGTGAAGACTGAAGCCTGAATATCAGTGACTGAAGAGCAGCAACAGGCAGACAGGCACAAGTCGAGAATGGAGCAGCGAATCTGTGCTGAAGATCTGTGATGTGTAGCAAGTCGGCGTCCATAGACAATTGGGAAGGTGAGAGCTTTCCCAGAGGAAGAAGCTGTAAGAAGCTTCTCTCTTCCTTCCTTTTATATCCTTGGAGTTCCAGTTGACCCTCCCATATCTAGGTGGGTGCTCTTCTCTCATTGGACAGCCCACAAATCACTCACGAATCCAGACCAGTTCTTGATCCCCAATCTAGGCATGCTTCACAAATCCTAATCCTAATGAAGGTATGGTTCCCAATTCCCTCAAGTTGACATAATCCCTTCAACAAACACCACAGTAAACAGCAGTGTCACGTTTTAGATTGCTAAGGCTAAGAGTTGAGAGTCATTGAAGATTTTTCTCTCTCTCTGCTCTCTTTCCCAACATTTGGTCCATCAGCAAACTCTACCAACTGTCTTTGTAGTGGCTCAAAGTTCAGCCACTTCTCAGCTTCTCCATTGGTGGCAACTCAGTCCACACCACCTGCGTCTCAAGCCGGGTCTCTTTCAGGTTCTGAACTGGCCACTCTTACCCCAGTTGCTGCGTTCCCATCTGTGCTCCATACGATGTCCAGAAAGTCCTTCTAACACGACATGCCAGTGCTGAAAGCTCTCCAGTGATTTCTTGACTTTCTCAGAGTAATAGCCACGGTCCTCACCATGTCTTGCCGCTCACCACAGCTCAGACCTTCCTAAAGTGTCCCTGCCTCTCTCCGCGTCTTTTGGCTCTGGCCACACCATACTGATTTCAGTTCTTCGGGCAACGCCCCCCCCCCCCTCCCCACACACACACACCAGTGCTCCTGCCTCATGTCCCTTGCACTCCCCATTTCCACCACGGACATGGACTCACGTAGGATGTCCTGCTCTACCCTTCATTCAGATCTTGGCTCCGGGTTGCTTTGCAGTCCCCTTCCCCGATCTGCAGTAGTCTTCCTTTCCTGATCTCTGATTTTTCTTCATAACATACACTGCCATGACTTATTTTTATGCAGACATATCTGTCTAAATTCAACTATTTATTATCTTTCTCTCCTCCCTGAACTTAGGCTCATGCAGAGAAGCTGTTTATCTGTAGTTTGCTGCGATAACTTCAGTAGTGCTGTCCACAAAGCAGGCATAGAGTAGATGATTCAGGGGTGAATCTATGAACTGATCTTTGGGATATTTCTTTGAACCATACCACATCCCGGAACCAAGCACCAAGTGCCTGCTGGGTATGGTTTCTGTGGCTCTCCTTCCTGCGGCTTCGTGGACAGGAATCTGCCCCTTCTCAGCTCTCTGCCTTATTTTTCCTCTCGGTGGTGTCCTCTGACACAGTCTCAGACCAAGATTAACACTGGCCACCCCACATACCCTCAAGAGAGGACCCACCTTGCCATAGCTTAGCTCTTTTTCAAGTTGCTCAAAAGATTCAGCACAGAACAAGCACATAACCCAGCACTCCTGCTTCAGGATGCAAAGGAATAATAAAAACGGGATTTCAAAGAAATATTCGCACACATCCATGTTTATTGAAGCATCATTCACAATAGGCACGAGGTAGAAGCCAGCTAAGCATCTTTTAAAGGAAGAGTGGAAGAGAAAACTGTCATATACTTACAATGGAATTTTATTTTGCTTCAAAAAAGGGAAATCTTGTCACATGCAACAGTACAGATACCTCGAGGATATTTGCAAAGGAAAATAAATCAGACACAAAAGGACAACTAGTGCATAGTGCCATTTATACAAGGTCCCTGGAATAGTCAGATTTATAGCCAGGAGGTAGAATTCTTGTTAGGGGTTTGGGAGAGGGGAAATTAGAGTTATCATTTCGTGACAGAGTTTCAGATCTGTAAGATGAAAGCGTTCTGGAGATCTACTGTGGAAGACGGTGCACATACTCAACACGGCTATGTTGTACACTTTAAGAAGGTTAAGTTGGTAAATTTGATTGTTCATGTATATGTTTTTAAACCATAAGAAAGGAAAAAAGTTCTGTTCCCCTCCCAACTACCTATCCTCCAGGGCTGGTTATGTGCTCAGATCACCTCTGCCTACAACGACCATTTTCTTCTCTGAACTCATATCACACTTGGGTTCCAGACATTGTGTGCAGCACTTCCTTGATGCCATTGCTAATTGTCGTGTGTATAGATGGTTTTCCCTGGGTAGACGTCAAGTGCTGCTAGAACAAGTACCATCCAGCTGCATGCTTGTGACCAGCTAGGCAATGAACACAGGAATTGGACAAGGCTCTTGTTACATAATAACCTTTGATGAACTGGATCAGGTCAACGGCCATTATCCTTTAAGATGTTTGCAGAGAACAAACCGTCCTTGAAGCCCTGTTCGTGTCCCAGCCTGGGACGGCTGTAATCATTTTTTCATTGCCCCTTAATTTCAGTAGTGAGTTGTTTTAGAAACGGTTCTTCTCCCCTACCCCTCCTACACATCTGTAAGTTCTTTTTATGCCTGTTGCTGTTTTTTTATGTTTACAAATATTGAAAGCTTCCGCCTGAGCACCATTTTGAAATGAGTTACTTGAACCTCAGGAAACTTTTGACATTAATTAAATTAGATGATGTTTTCCCTAACTCTGTTTATCAACAATGTTCCGATCAATCTTATTCCCAAAAGAAAGGATGTCACTTCAGAGAAGAGACACTGACATTTTTCTCTTCAAGATACCTTTAATAATTAATTACCGGCTATTATTCTAATGTTGGACTTAAGAATCAGAAAGTTTGGTGATGTGTCTATTCCTAGCTCCTCAGCAGGTGGAATCACTTATTATTTTGTGCCATTTCCTAGAGAAAAGCATGGCCCAAATTCACAGTGAGAATATATGCATATGTAACATTTTTATTGCACATGCATTTTAAGAATTTATTTGTTCTGCAGAAAAATGGAATTATGAAAGAGCCAATTAGAGGATGCAAAGAAAATTAATCACTGCGTTGTTGTTGCAAAGCACCCAAATGCTTCCAACTCCATATAATTTGGAAAGGTGACAAACGAAAGTTTCTCGTGAAAGTTTATCCCCCATTTTCAGATCATGAAAGCTGTGTTTCTTTGTAAATTTTGGTGAGACACCTTGAATTCCCTAGAGGAACGCAAGTAGACAGTAGATTTCAATACTGCAGCCTCCTTCTCATTAGTCATGTGACCTAATTTACATTTTTATGGTTGTTATGTTTTGGAGCTGTAGTGTTCCCCAAAAGCCTTATGGAAGTGGATGGTGTGGACTACCCATGAATCCCGTGTGCTGTTGGGAGGTGGGGCCTGGCTGGCAGGGAAGGATACTTGGAGCTGTCCTGGTTTCTTCCTTCCTCTCTACTCTTGTTTTCATGTCCCCACCCCATGAGCAGCCCTTATCCTGCTCTTTCTCCTGCTGTTGGCTCCCCCGTATGCTTACATCATTGCCAGCTGCCCATAAAAGGACGGTCACCTTCTAAAACTGTAAGCTAAAATAAATCTCTTCTCCCTTAAGTTGTAGGTGTTGGTTGTTCTATCCAAGCAATGAGAGAGTAGCCAGAACAATGGCCTGTAAGTGAGGCTCATGTGGAGAAACCTGGGGAATCGTAAGGCTTTTCAATTTGGTTGTTTTCTTTGGCCTTGGAGTTTCAAATCGCTGATTCTAGACATCATCCCTGGGCACTGTTGTTCTCAGTTTGCTGAAAAGTAAATGCTGCTTTGTTAGTGTATGTGTAACAATAATTTGGGATGCGCAGACCCTCATGCTGTACTTTGGGCCACGCTACTCTGTTAGGACATGTCAGGAAACAACATAAAGAAGTGAAAATCATGAGAACAACTGTGAAGCGGCCTCACAAGCGATGATGGCAGCACTGCTGGCATATCATAGGAAAACAGAGCTTCCTAGCCATTGTTCATGGGTGGGGAGAAGGCAGTGTACACACGGGTGTAGGGAGTTGTACTAATTTCATTTGGTATATAAAGTACTGGAAACCCCTATGGAAAGCTGCTGGTGGATGCCAGGGGCTTGGGGTGAACTAGGATGGGAGGATCAGAAACAGGAGAATCTTCATGTTTGACATCTGTCTTAGTTACCTTCTCATTGCTGTGACTTGATACCCAACGTGCACAACTTTAGGGAGGACTTTTAGCTCGCAGTTCAGAAGGTCTCAGTCCACTCACGGGTGACCAACTGGAAAATGGTAGAATCACATGGTAGGGCTAGAGCAAGAGTTGGAGCCGGAGCTGGTGCTGGTGCTTTGGTGACAGAGTCCCTCACAGTATGGGAGGAAAGCTGGAACCTTCACCTACCTCTCCAGATCAAGTTGCGAACATCTGCCTCTTCCAGCCAGGCCCTACCTCCCAACAGTACATAGTATTATTAGGATCAGGAGGCTTTTGGGGGACACTCAGATCCAAACCACAATATCGTATCATCGGGAGACTTCCCTATGGAGCATCTGTGTTCCTCTGGCAGCTCTATATTTTCTCCGAGGTTTCAGCTTACCAGGAATATCATGAGACCTGTATAACAGATGCGTTCATGTAACCTAGTATCTCAGCCTTAGAATGTTGTTGCTTCTGTTACACTCTAAGAGGACCCAGCCATCTCCCCACGGCATCTGGACATCCTTAGCACTCCCAGTAAGGGTGACCAACGAGCTCACGTCTTCCATTCACATGACGTTGGTGATTCTCATTAAATCAGGAGAACAAAGAAGAGAACTTCCTCATCATCATCTAGTCTCCTAAAGTTCTCACGTTCAAATAGAGCCCCTGGGGGTGAGGATGTAAACACAGAAAGTTTGGGGAAGACAGACATTTAATCTGCTGCATATGGTAATTCGATTTTTAAGCTTTTGAGGAACTGCTACGTTGCTTTCCACAGTGGCCATCTTCCTTAGAATTTGAAAAAAAAAAAAGTTAACACCAAATACAACTGATAAGAAAAACTAGATACACTTCTTGCTTCGCTTATTTGATTCTCTGCAATAACGTGAACGTCTTTCATCAAAGCTCTTTTTTCTCCTTGATTGGCTCTCTTAGTTACTATGACCTAGCTTGCTCTTTGATATTTACTAGATCTAAAACACCTGAAAGTGACATTCAAGTTACCAAGCCATCCAGAATTTTTCCTCTTTAACATCAAATTTGTATTTTTGGTTCCTTCAAAAATAATTACTTTCGTTCTTTTTTCAGTTTACCAATTCTACTGTGTGTGCAGAGACCCTGTGCTTGCCCTTGTCCTGCTAGTGTTTGGTACAGAAGTCCTCCCCGTGCATTTGTTCACAGACACCTGTACGTGGTCTCCGGACACTTCTTAGCAATCTCGATTCATCTCCCCCCACTTTTTGAGACAAGGTTTCACTTTGTAGTCCAAGTTGGTGCTGAACTCACATTTAGTCCAGGCTGACCTTGAACTATGGCAATCCTTCTGCCTCAACCTCCTAAGTGTTGGGATTGCAGGCATGTACCACCACACTCAACTAATTTTTATATGATGCTGGGGAATTGAACCCAGGGCTTGTGAGTTCTAGGTAAGTGTTCTGATCTCTTAACTATGCCCTCAGCCCGTGATACATCCCATTTTATAGTGGACTAAGCTCAATAAAAATCCATCACAAACATCAAGACATTCGTATTTAGATAAACATTTGATATCTTGACGTATTTATGTCTGGTCTAATGCATATCTTAATTCTGTCTTGCTATAGCATTAGGCTAGTATAAAAATAAATAAGTTCTCTCCTTTATAAAACTTTAGGAAGGTAATTAATCAATGTATGTGAAGCAACCAACTAGGTGCTGTACATTCTCTGGCCAATAGATCGAATTCCATATATCATATTCACATAATATATGTCCACACAGAATTTCATCTTTCAGGGCATTGATTGTATCATTGCCTCAAACAACCACTATCAGTCATTCTATCCAAGACAAAAACGTGAAGTAGTCAGTCTGGACGAAGGCCTCAGCATAACCATTTTTACAGCTCTCCAAGTGATTCTAATGTTTAGTCAGGTTGAGAAACAGAGGTTCAGTTTTTGAGAATCTTTTGCTAGATTTTGTACACCTACAGACTTTCCAAACTCTTAGACTTTCTTAAGGCAGACAATATTCTGCTTTCTTCACTCATCTTTTCATCAGTGGATTACACAGAACGATATATTAAGAAGCCAAATTCAACATTCAAAAATATAAGTGAAGAAAAATAAACATAATGACTAAAGAATAGTTAATTTTGACTCATTTTCACTTGGAAAGGGTTGTCAGACTCAACTGCATTAATAAAACGATCCGCAGATTTTCATTAATTTCTTCATGACAGGTTGTTAATACTCACTGTGGTATTTATGAAATAGTAAGAACTTATTTGAGGGTGACAACTTTCTCTGTCCTGAAAGTACAATAAAACCCTGAAACTTAAACACAAATCCTCATGTCTTTAAAAATGACCAAATCATATTCATTGACAAAATGTTCTTTCAGATATAAAAGTCATGGCTAATCCAATTGCTTAGACAAATGTCAGTACTGTTGAGGCCTGTTAGCATTCAGAGAACTTTTGGATTTTTATTGGGATTTTTAGTACATTGAATTTAATCCTTACGGATGTCCAAAGGTCTTAAAGATTAAAAGTTAAACATTTAGACAATGACCTTGTTAATCTTATCCAGGGCTACACAGAAGGCTTCTTTACAATGGCTGAATCTGACCTAATAAATAAATAATTCAGGAGTTATAACAGTTTAAAGAGCAGAAGCTAAGGCTGGGAAGTCGGGTGGGCACTCTACCATGGTAGGAATTGGGTTTTAGAATCTCAGTTTATCTGACTGTGTTCTGCTGCCTTGAGAATGCCTCTGTCCACGTGGGTTACGAGCAATTCTAAGCTATTATGAGTTCCCCTGACACCACAACGTCTGATACTGTCAAGGAACAAAGGAAGGAGTATGCACCTGCTCACGGCAAGACAACACGCGCTGAGTACCAGAAAGCCCAAGTTTGGATTCCAACGTGAAAAGTTTATACAACAACGTGTTTGTAAATTAGCTGTTGGCTTTCATAAAACCTGGGAAACACAGATGTATCTTTATTTTAGTTTTTCAAACAATCTGTTGTGCTTGCAAGAATGCCTCCATTTTCCTTACAGCCCGGAAGCTGATCAGCTCATTTATGTGGGTTGTATGTTTATACTGCAGTCATTTCAGCTTCCTCCAAAGCTGTTGTTGCATAAAAACTCATTCCTGGTTATGAAAACCTGAAAACATTGTCTTCTGCTATAGTGCATTCCCCCTCGGATTATTGGAGGCGGAAATGACACATTGCATCCTGTCCGCCTCCAGCAGCCTGGCTGGCTTCTTCCTGTTAGCATTAGGAAGTAGTGAGATGCTAGATACTTTGCAGCCCGGCTGCAAGAAGTGCCTGAAATGTCTCCACACAGAGCATTCGAATTTTAGTGTTACGCTTAATTTTGCTCTTTTCATCTCCAAGAAGAAAAATAGAGAGCCAACGTGCAGGTGAGTCTTTCTTGAGATGACATTACTGATTTGGTAATCGTGAAAAGGGGGAGAAAATGTCCACATTTCATTGGATGATACTGATCTATCTTAGTTTACATACTCTTTTTCTGTTAGACCTTGGAAGTTCCTGAAAATAAACACGTCCCTTGACCCGGAGTTCACAGGCACAGATGCAGGAAGGCCACGTACAAGTGCAAAGGTCAAGGCTATTCAAAAGCTAAAAGAGCACCCTGGGAACAAGGAGCTTTCGCCTGAAGAGCGCGCATCAAGGCATACTTGTCTTATGATGAGATTTTAGCTCCTGCAACAAATCCAAAGATTTGATTCTCCTCATCCTGTGCAGCTAAGCTTGGAGAATACACTGTACCAAAAAAAAAAAAAAAAAAAAAAAATAGCCCTATATAGCAAGCTGAAAGAAATCCTGGATTTAGAATGCAGACTGTAAGAAAAATGGCTTTTTTTTCATCTTTGCGATTTTAACTGGAATTGTCCCTTGCTATCCAAACTCAGTTCATGGCGAAGGGTGTTAGAGATCTTTGTTGATTTTTGCTTTTTGGTTTCTCCTCTTCTGCTGTCTGTGATTTTAGTGCTGCGGACAGTGCCACGTCCGTGTTCATGTGAGGTTTGAATGTGGCTACCTAAGTGACCAGAGCATGGCGAATCCATTGTGTCCCACACAAACAGCGGGGGATGCAGAGACCAGTGAATTCTTGGCTGACACCATCTTGAGATGTTGTTGAGGGAAGCGGAGGATTCCACACATCTGAGCAACTCTGTATGAGGGCCCCTCCAGTATCTGATGCTTCAGGCTGAACAATTCTGATTTGTAGCCGGATTAGCAGAATCACCGAGATGCTTTTCATGTTCCAGTAGCCAAAGTCAACCAACTGACCAGCCAACCAAAGTGCCTATTTTTCTTTTTTCTTTTTTGCCAGAGGCAGAATCATCCCAGATGATAATTGCCATGAGGAATGTAGTCACCTGGAGGACTCTCAAGAGTATCCCAATGGACAGTGGCCACCTTTCTTGACTCCTACCCTAGTGGCTGCCAGCAGAGATCCAAGGAAACACATTTTTTAGTGTTTTTGAAAATATGCTCTTCTTCCCTTTTTCTTTCTCATTCTCCTCTTTTCTCTCTCTGCCTGACTCTTAGTCTCTCTCTCTCTCTCTCTCAGAAGATGCAGTTCTAATTCTGTTTGGAATCTGTCTTCCCTCCCTCTGCCTTGGGTTTTCAGGGCTGATGCCAATAGTACAGAACCCAATTATAGAACATCTGATGTTGGACAAGTTATAGAACCTCTGTTTACCTCAGTTTTCTGATCTGAAAACAGCATAATAGAACCTATACGACAGGCTGTCATGGGTATTAAATATGATTATAATGACAAGACGCAGAGCATGGGCCTGGCATATGATTGACAACACGTAATAACCATTCTCATCATTGTCACTGTCACCAGTGTTATCCCCCAGATTTTTGTTCTCTACCAGGCACTATACTAGGTGCCGAGGAAACATGGAAGAATTAGACAAACACGCCCTCTGACTGTCTGGGTTTTACTGACTTTTACACAGGCATTTCTTGGAGGAGTTTAGTTTCTACCTGGTTGGAAGAGTGCATTGTCTTCAAAAGCAAATAAGAAAAAGACTCCACTTCCTTCCTTATTTTTTATTTTTTTATTTTTGGTCTGGAAAAGAAACACATTTAAAGCTGGTGCCATGAGTCTTTTTGGGAACTTCTGTGCTGTGACATTGTGATATCCTATACTTGGGGACACTTGGATGAAAATGACACAAAGCATGAACTTAGCAGGCTCACCCAGAGCCTGGAAAAACCCTGGCCACTTGGTGAGCCATGTAACCTTTTATGGCTTAGACCTGAATTGTCCTCTCAGAAGCTCACATGTTCTGAGGGTGAGCTTTTGGAGGGAGGCTGGGTCATGAGGGCTGCAACCTTCTTCAGTGGGTCAATCCACTGTCAGATCACAGTTTGATGACTTTGTTGTGAGGAGACCTAAATAGGGGTGGGGACTTAGTTGAGATTTGTCACAGTGAAAAAAAAACACCTGACAGGCACAAATTAGGGAAGGAAAAGTTTGTTTTATTTCATAGTTTCAGAAGGTCACAGTCCATTCATGGGCAGCTGGCAACAGTGGAAACACATTGTGGAGGTAGAAGAGGAGGCAGCTCCTTACGGCATTGCAAACAGGGATTCAAGTGCCTAGAAGGAAGGGAGGAAGTAGCACGTACCCTTCCAGGTCCCATCCCAGTGATCTGCCCCTTCTGAGGCCAGCATCTGTGTTCCACCCTTTTCAGGTTCAAATCTCTAATCCACCACACACACACACACACACCTGTAATCTATAATCTACCACATGCCTGTCTTCCACCTATAGTCCACCACACACCCATAATTCATGCCTCCAGACCAAGCCCTATCTCCTAAGAGCGCATTATGCTGTAGGTAACCCATAATATTCCATCATTTGGGACTTCGGGGGGACGTTCCAGGTCCAAGCAGCAAGAGTAGTGAGAGGCTGACCGCTGGCCCAGGATCCCGCTGCTGGTAGACAGTGAAGATGACCTGAATGACTTCCAGTGCGTGCGATTCTTGTAGGCTATTTAAACTTTTAAAAATATTTTAGATAACTAGATTTCTAGGAAAATTCACTTTTGCACAGGATTGTCCCTTGACCTTCTTGCTCACATGTTCCCAAACTGGTTGAATGTTAGTCTTGCTAGGATGATAACTGGCAGAAGCCACTGGGAGTCTTATAAATGACCAGCATCACACTTGCTTGAAACCTTTGGTGAAACTCAGAAGATAGCAGAGGCCTACAGTATGTACATGTGTGCATGCAAACCAGCACATGCAGACACGTGTGCATGCTAACTAGCACATGCAGATTCACATGCATGCCTGCATGCTAACCAGCATTGCAGATGCACATGCATGTGTGCAGCCCACTCACACACGTGCACCTACACAAGAAATACATATACACATGCACACTCCCACATGCACACATACATGCTTACATATGGATGCACACACACACACACACGCAGATGAACAGTTGTGCCACTACAGGAAACTCGGTCCCTTAAAGCGCCTTTGTCTTTCCAGAGTTGGTGCCTTTTGGTCCTCTCTTGGCCTGGTTCTGTGTTCACTTGGCACTTGCTGCAGCTTGCCCGATGGCAGCTGCTTTCCGATTCTTTGATGGCTTAAAACCCACCCTCTATGAAGAGTCACTGGAGTTTGGAGAGAAGACCGCAGAGATAGATCCTACGCACTTCTTAGGTTTCCTCCGGTCACACTTAAAATTCTCGTGGATTGATTTTCTCGGGGAGAAATTTAGCGTCTGGGTAGAAAAGATAAGGCCAGCTTAGGGCAGTGAAGCATCTAGCTGTGTGTATCACAGAGAGAGGGAAACGGCCTAGAATGGAAGACCCTGCCCCTTCTTATCCAGGACCTTTTGTTCCACAAGGCACGGGCTGTCATGCTGCCACAGGCAGGAGCCTGGCAGCAGTGATTGCTCTGGGGCCTCCTGCTTTGTCTGGAGATTCTGCCTGGATTGGGACATTCTTTAGCTCTATTGGGAAAAAGACAGATGAAGTATACATAACTAATCCTCTTTGGAGTCATACATTCATATTTAGAATAAAAAAGCAAATGGTAAGAATGAGTCAGGCAATCGACCCTCTGCTGGGGGCAAGTAGAGGGGAGGTTGAAACACTTTTCTTCGCAGTACCAGGCATAGAGACCAGGGCTGCATACTGAGCTTCAGCCTCATCCAATTTTTAGATTTGATTTTGAGACAGGGTCTCACTGAGTTACTAAGTTGCCCTGGCTATGTTTGAATTTGTAATCCAACTGCCTCAGCCTCCCAGAGTGCTGAGATTAAAAGACGAAGGAATTCTCAAAGCACACGGGTTTCTCACTCCTTCCAGGCCCACATTCATCTGGTATACACAGCTAAAGTGACTTACTGTTTGGCAGTTGCACTAGGTTGAATAACGTCCCGCCTTCCCAAATTCATGTTCAACTGGAACTTCTGAACGTGACCTTGTTTGGAAATGGGGTCTGTCCCAATGTAATTAGTTGAGATGAGGTCATAGTAAAGTAGGATGGAAATTCACCCAATGGTTGGTGTCCTTATAAGAAAAGAGAAGAGGAGGCCATGAGGACACTGAGACCAAGACCGGGGTGCTGTGTCTATGCCCCCACACATGCCAAAGATCTAAAGCAGTCACCTGAAGCTAGGAGAGAGACAGAGCCAGACATTGTTTTCCTTGCAGAAACCCGGTCATGCTGACTCTTTGATTTTGGATTTCTCTACTCCAGAATTGCGAGAGAATAAATTTCTATGGTTTTAAGCTCCTCACTTGGTGACAATTTGTCACAGCAGTTCTGGCCGAGAAATTGAATACACTAACTGACAGGAAATATTGATGGTCTACGTCTGTAACAATTGATTTTAACATGTAGTGGGTGTTTCTGCTATCATTCATGAAGTGGAGTTCGACTCAGAAAATAGCAGCGCATGTGACGAAGAGGTTAAGGGGAGGGGAAACGGGAAGACGGGGGAAATAAATAAGAAAGCCGTAGCAGAGAACAGTCGACTGAGAGGAGCACATGTCCCAGGGACGGGAGAAAGACACTTCTAGGCCTCTTCCAGGAGGTCCACTGATAACGATGTTGGTCACAAACACCCATCCCATGAATGGAGACCTCACAGAATTGAACCGAACCATCTTTCCCAACTTACAAAGCTCTTAGCTTTTCACTGTTGTGACCAAATATCTAAGAAACACAACTTAAAGAAGGGAAGACTCATTTGGCTTATGGTTTTGGAGGGCTCACTCCATGGTCACCTGGTTTCATTGCAGTGATGAGGCTGAAGAGAGGTGTGGACGGGGGAAGCGGCTTACTTCATCACAGCCAGGAAGAAGAGAAAGTGAAAGAGAGGGAGGGGCCCGGGAACAGATGCTCTTCAACTACACACCTCTAGTGACTTCTTCCTCTCCGCTTTAATGTGCTCTGGCTGTGAAGTCAACCATGAATCTCTTGATAAGGTTGACCCCCCTCATGATTCTGTCACCCCTCTAGGCCCCACCTCTGAAAATTGCTGCTCTGGAGATCCAGTCTTGATAAATGAGTCTTTCGGGGGACATCTTATTTTGAAGATATAACAGAAGTAGGTACAGACACCTCCTCAATTGTATATATGGAGGGGAAACAGGCTAAACAACTTATCAATGGTTCTGCAGCTAGTGATGGGCAGGGCCACAGTCCAACTCAGGGCTCCCCGCTGAGTGGTGTTCTACTTTCAGTCTGTGTCACTCAAGCTTCTTGTTCTCCTTAGAGAAAAATAACACCAGAGAATCTCTGCTATGTCACCAAAGCTGTGTTTGAGAGAAAAGCATGGCCACCCCCAAAGGAACTGTCCCTAACGCAAGACTTTCTCCCACATTTTCGCTTCCTGTCTTTGCCATTGTGTGTGGCCTTTGTGGCATTTGACCTGTTTTGAGGAGCAGAAGCTCTGTTGAGTTAAAGTGTTCATGATTAAAATTACAGTGTTGTTGACAATAAAATTCATCAAGACAGCAGTGAACTATTTGTGAAATCCTTTTTCCATGGGACCAATTTCCTGGATTCTTTCAATCGAGAATATTGAAGTGCTCCTTTTGCTATTTCAACATTTTTGCAAGAAAGAAAAATACCCAATGTAAGGCATCACTGGTGATCGTTTCTGAGGTCTGTGCCGAAATGGAGCAGATGAGGAGACAAAACAAGTGCACGTAAATCCAGGATAGAAGACGGGCAGTGGGAGGCTGTGGGCTACCCTGTTCTGGTTCTTCTGTATGATTCATGTGCAGGTTAGAAATATTCAGGAAGAACTCCAGTTAGTCTGTACAGGGCAGTGCACACACTCGGCTTTTGAGTCACTGGAAGCAGGTTGGAAAGGATGTAGTTTCTCCACTCTTTGATCTAGTAGACTGGCACTGTGTCCTCAGCACAGTGACAATCCAGATGAAGCCCAAGGAGCTGACTCAGTCTGAGCCTTTGCTTCTTGTCTGGCCTCGGCTGCTGCTTCTCCTTCAGGAATTTGGGTCCCCAGTGGCGAGGTCCTTCTTCCTCTACCAGCAGTTCAGGACCCTAACCCTCAACCTCACGTACTTTTAATATTCGCTTCTCTTCCTCAGCTCTGCCTACATCGCTTCATAGATCCCTAGCTGACCCCCCAAATTAGATAAGTACTGTCCCCATTTTGCCACAGGCTAGAGCTCAAGAGTCCAAAAGTAGGCTTTCTGGACACCCAAACTGCCTCTTTTTTTTAAATATGCTAACGCTGCTATGAGATCTTTAACTTTCTGTGCTTCAATTTTGTGATCTGTAAAATAGAATCAATGCAATATTTCCTTATTGGGATTGTTATGAGTATCAAATTAATTGATATTTGAAAAGTATTTAAAATGGTGTCTGGCATAGTGGAGGAATCCTTAGAGCCATAGCTGAGTAAAATAAAATATGCTTTAGTTGTCTCTGCTACTTCACATCACCTGAAATCATATATGTGTTTAATAAGGCTGTCTTCTTTCCTAGATTAGGGCAGGGCCAGTATTGATATAGCTAATATGTCACAAATATCTGTGAAATGAATAATGAATCAATGAATGAAGCCTTTTCTACACCTAAACTTTTGGATATTGAACACCCTAGAGAAGCTGTCTTAGTCGGCCCATGTGTTTTTAACAGGAAACTATAGCCTGTATGCCTTAAACATAGAAATTCATTGCTCACAGTCCTGGAGGCTGGAAGTCCAACACCACATTGGACCTGGAAGATCTGGCGTCCGGTGAGGGCTTTCTCTCAGGTTTTCAGATCATCACCTTCGTACTCTGTCCTCCCAGCAAGAGGACCAATTCCATTCTAAGGGCTTTGTCATCATGATCCGATCACATTATAAAAACTCACCTCCCAATATCATCTCATCAGAGGTTAGGATTTTATGCGAACTGCAGAACAAGCACACGCCATTCGGTCTGTAAGAGGCCAGTTATCAAGGATCTAAGACAGAGTGCAACAATTGAAACACTAGTTACTATCCTTTTCGGCTTTATTACTGTCGTAATATTCTTTTAGGACCCCAAAATATAAGGATTAGTGGTCTCAAATAATTCTCTCCTATAGTCTCAGCGAACTGCAGATAAAGATGATTTTTCTGGTACCAATCCAATTAATTGCCCTGCTTTGGAATGAAGGCATAATTACGTGCTATATTACGCAAATGTTATCCTGGCTGTTCTTGGTTCTGGCATCAAGTTTCTTTTTAGGAAAGAAGATATATTCTACAGTTCTCTGTTTGGTTTCATTCTGTGTGATTCTTCTTCATTTACATTGCATTTTGTGAGAGAGAATGTTACTTTTTGAGTCTGGGTTAAGTTGTTAGGCCTTACATTTTCATTAAGTTTGAGGAAAATTCCTATGGTACTCAGGTTATTGTCACTGTAACAGAACACTGGAGACAAGTAACTTACAGAGACAAGAAGAACTTGGAGTTTTCAGTCCAGGACCAAGGTGCCCCGTGGCTTTTGGTTTGTGAAGAAGGTGACAGAAAGAAGAAGGTGGAGCTTCAGAGTCCCCTTTGGAACGTGCTCCCTACAAGCTTCTCACGAGACCCTACTTAGATGTCTCAGCATGTTGCTCAAAGTAACATGTCTAGATGTTTACCTCATCCAGTGATCTAAATTATAGGTTGGGTATTTTAGGAATCTTGCAAGAATATTTATCAAGTTTCAGAAAAAACATAGTAACTAATTTTTATGCATATTTTCAGCTCATCTTTTTAAAAATTTCTTTTAGATGTGTTCCATATAACATATAAAATTATTTCATATGTACACATATGAAAGCCAATGAATGCACATGTTAACTAGCTTAATTGTAGTAATAGTTCTCAATGCACATGTTTAGCAACATATGCATGTCTTAGTCTACAAAGCATTAACATTTCTTTACATGAAAAGAGAGAAAACATTTTGCTTTGAAATAATTATAATTTACATCAAATTTTGGGAAGCTCACGTATATTTCACCCTGCTTTTTCCTATAGCACGAGCTTATATTATTACTAGACAATATTAAAATAGAAAATCAACATCAATCTAATCCTCCTGTTTTCCTTTCAACACTGATTTACACGGGTAACTCAGACCACAGATTACGCTCATGTCTAGGGAGGAGATCATTTTTATTCATATTTGTGTTCACAAGTGGACTTGGCCATGAACTCAATTGCTTATTAATACATCGGGAGACATAGCTTTCCTCTGGGTTATTATGTTCTATTATGTGTCAAGTATGTTGCTAAGCCAGGTGAAGGACGCCACATTAAATTTGGGCTTAAGCTTTAGCTCAGATATCATTCTACCATGCAACTTCCATTCAATGGCTTTCTGCAGTTTCCATCTTAACCACTCATGAGTGGTTATACAGTTGTCCAGTCCATTGCCCCTTCGAACGCTGAGTGATTGCTGTCGTGTGCCAGAAGACAAATACTCTGCTGTTCAGAGGTCCAGCTATTCATGATCAGCATCACGAAAACAAATATTCCCATCTCTGTAGGCCCTCAGAGACACAGATTAGGAACTGATTAGAAAGCTTTCATTGGTCTCAGGAAGACGGGCTTCGTTTTGCCATGGCTGACATGTTTGTTTTGGGTAACTAAGTTCCACTTCTTGACTCTTCTACATCTTGTTCCTTTCTGCCCACAGCCCTGTCTCTGAAAGCAATAATGCTGATGCCTACAGTAGATAAAAAGCAAAGCACAAGTTGTTATATAGAATGGAGGACCTAGATGGAGTGTAGTCGTGTAAGCAATGAATTGTTAGCTATTTTCCCAGAATAGAGAGAGCAAGTATGTGCAACGTTTTAGACTCCAAACTGTAAATTACAGGTAACTGAAGATACATTTGACTACATGCTAGTCTTGGGTTATGTAGTCATGGTTGCTGTGTACACGTCATGTGGTTTCCTAGTGCTTTAATTTTGCCTGGTGTTGAATAACCAAAGTCTTTCCCGAAGGCAGAGAGAATCTCTTTGTACTGCACAGTGTCAGGGAAAGGATGACAAAAGTATGTGAGACTCTTTCCTACTTGTTGTGTATTTTCTTCTTTCAGTTGTACATCCACAGGCGGTAATTTTTTTTTTTACTTAGATTTTTTACCTTCAGTGAAGGTATTTTTATGCGTGAATGGTTTTTAAATGGCTGCTTACTTGAGATAAGTACTGGAGACTCCTATTCCACCAATTTGCTGATAGCACAGATTAAATTTTTTAATATATAAAATGAGAAAAATATCACCAGCAAGCAAGACAATGGATACTCCTATGGTCTCATTGAACAGAACAATTTGGGTGCAGTTTCTTAGATTTGATCATTGCAAGAATGGTTGTAATGTGATTATGTACCAAATTTACAGTGCAGAAAACAGTGATATCAGAAGCACATTAGTGTTTTCCATGTCTACCAACCTTCATTAGAAACTAGACTAGCGTACACACGGGATCTTTCTTAAGCATAGATCCTGTAAATCCAAGATGAATCAAGTATAAATGTACATTTCTTTCCCTTCTTGCCCATGGATGAGTAGAACACAGTTGAGAGATAGCCAGCTCCCCCTGGGATTGAGGATCTCGGACAGTGTGACTTGCTGCCTGTGGTCTCCTAGTGGAGTCTGGGGTTAAAGAAAAATTGACCTTGCAAATCTTCTTCGGCTCAGCGACTGTGGCTTCCCCAGAGGAATGGTCATATGTCAGTGCTCATTACTCTTCTGACCATCATGGTGTTCATGAAGCTGATTAAGATTTGAAATACAGTTTGTACCTTTCCCTTTTAAAATAGGTTAGAATGTCACTGAACAAGTGGTTCAGAGAGAGGCTGTGCTTCTTTTGGCATACAATACATAACCATTTATCATAGTAGTATTCAACATGTACTGGGGTCTTTTCACATGCCAGACGTTGCGCTGATTGTTTTCATGAAGTGCCCGATTCCAGCAGACTTATGATCACCCCATTTTACAGATGGGCAAGTTGAGCTCAGTAGAGTGTCCATTGCCCATATAGTCATAGGTCATGTGCCTAGAGAGTCATTGATCAGGATTTTATATGTTCTCTATCTCTTGAGCTCCAAACACCCATAACATGTTTTATTTTCCAGTTGACAATAGAAATTTAAGGGAATTTCATTCTCTGCCACATATATTCTATTGCATAGAAAAATCAGGAGTCTCTTAATGTCCTTTACTTGCAATAAACAGTAGCCTATCTGATCAGATTTAGAGAGAAAGTGCTGGGCCCCTTGCACAATTGTTTTCCCACGGAAGACCAAGTGCTCTGCCGGAAGCAATGCTGCATTTCAGCTCCTGCATTCGGCGGGTGGCCTGTGTTGTCTCAGCATGGCAGATACCTGGGCAGGTGAGCACCAATCAGCTGGCAGAACTGGCAAGTGTCCTCCCACCTCTCCCAGAATAATTCACGACAAGGACATTTGAGTCTTCACCTTCATGACGCTGTGACCTTCCAACACATTCCACATGAGACTCTCCCTTGTGTGTTACTCGTTTAGCTTCCTGACCCCTCAACAGTGATGAGTCTGCAGTTTCCATCACGAGACCTTTGTCTTCCCCAGCTTCATCTCTTGTGAGATTTTAGTGCCTCCCTGAAGCAAAATTCACAAAATTTCCACTGGTAACTTTTCTTACTTTCGTATCAAAGCCTTTCACATTTTACCAGCTAGCATTTTTTCCAAGATTTGCTTCTGGGTTTTTCTGCTGTGTCTTAGATAAGATGAATAACCATGGGAAACTGAACTTTAAAAAGATTTTTCAGAGTTCATTTTAGAGAATGTGCTTTTTAAAGTCATCCTTAAGTCGTAAAGGTTGATTTGAGCCAGCCTCTCTACCTCTTCAAAGAAAACAATGTGCTTTGACTCTGGTGAACTCCTGCTCTCTCTCTCTCTCTCTCTCTCTCTCTCTCTCTCTCTCTCTCTCTCTCTCTCTCCTCTCTCTCCTTCCCTCATTCCCTGCTTCCGTCACTCCCTCTCTTCTTCTCTCCCCCCTAACTAGGGTGGCTTCATCAGGAAGAGTAATATTGATAAAATAGTCTTTGGTAAAAAGGGAAAAGCTCTGATTCATGATATTTGCCAGTTTCTATGGTGAAAGTTCTTTCATCATAAATGACAATGCCTCTCTCAGCATTTCTCCTCCTCCTCCTCCTCCTCCTCCTCCTCTTCTTCTTCTTCTTCTTCTTCTTCTTCTTCTTCTTCTTCTTCTTCTTCTTCTTCTTGCTTTCTTTGAAGAGGTAGAGAGGCTGGCACAATTTAAGCTTTATGACTTCAGGATGACTTTAAAAACTTCTTCCTGCAGTACAGGAAACTGACCCCAGACCCTTAGTGCTGAGCTATAACTCCTGCTCTTTTTCTTTTTCATTCTGGGGCAGGGTCTCACAAGTCCCTTAGTTGTCCAGGCTGGTGTTGGACTTGCGATCCTCCTGCCTCAGCCACCCACAGGCCTGCACCACCAGGCCCAGCTTGTTTTCTTCATAGAATCTTGAAGACTTTATTCTTTGTGGCTTATTTGTGTCAAACTAATTTTTTAAAAATTAACGAAACATGAGCTCAACCAATGACTGTGAGCAACTTGGCTTTTCTGAGACCCAGCAGTTTCTCTCAATAACATGGGATAAAAGTATGAAAGGGCTGAGGATGAGTGAAAAGGCCAACAAAGCACTAGTGGCTCTGATGGTTAAGCAGTACACACTCTCTTCCTTTTTACTTCCAAATCCATGTAGTAGCATTTAGATGAAGTTGAAGTTTTGTTAAAAATATTCAAATCAATCATCTCTCCTTAGAATGAAGAAATAACCCTGTGAACTCCATATGGACAGAACTTCAGTGCATGTGTACCTTAAAATTTATAAATTTGTGGCACTGTTCTGGCCAAAAAGAATGGAAGAAAAGGTCTCCTTGTGAAATAATATTTGGCTAAGATCTACACAGACTTCTCACAAGTACTAAGAAACAGGAACCGTGGAGATTTCAAGTACTAATGTGTAATGGTAAAACTAGTCAAGAACATTTTAGTGGGGAAAATTGCAGTCCAAACTGATGTTTCAGGTTTAACTTGAGTTCCTTTCATTTGCAAATCCATTTTCATACATGATAAAGCTGAGGTTGTGTAAGATGATGATATATTATAATGTATTTATCAAACACTTCACAGGCTTAAGGAAACTTTTCTTGCCATAACTATTCCAAGTTCAGGCAGATGACGTAGCCCTGAGAAAGGTTATGCAGGAAATATTCAGAATCTCGTTTTAATTCTGTTTGCTGAGGAAAATGCTACAAATAAAGAGCAATATAGTTTCTTAGCCCTCCGTATCATAATACACATCTGCAATAAAAAGTAGTCCATCTTTTGATCATGGAAGTGGTTTTCTGGGTATTATTTTCAATGCTTTGTTGAAACAAGTGCCCCCTCTCTTTATTAACCTTCTGGGGAAAGGTACATTGCTCTGACGATTTAAGCCACATCTTACGGCGTTTTGTGTAATTCACACATTTCAAGCTTCCTAATGGGTTCTTTATATCAAAACTACCACAGACAGAGAATCTTCCTTTGAAGAATCTTCATCTTGAAAGAGATGTTTAAAGAAGTGTATGAAGTCCTCCGCAGCCACTATGAAAGAGGTTACACTGAACTGTGACTTAATTAAGTGGAGTATACTTTTGAGAAACCAGATCTTTACTTAGAAACTTAATGACAAAAGCAAAAAAAGATATTGAATTCGAATTTCTTTTTCCTCCCAGCATTTTCAGATTAATGCCAACAAAATATACCATATGCAAAAGAGATACCCATGTGACTAGGCAAGAGGTTCTAGTATTACATAATAGGTAAAAGCCATCATTTTGTATTTTACTTCTTAATAATACTGCTATAAAATATGTTCAGAGGAACCCTAGGGAATGGAATGACTTACTGGGCCCATAAGTCTTTCCCGACATGGCTACCTTCTTAACATTTGGGTATGGCTGACCTTGATTAAACAACAGTGTTTACCTTCCTGTTCCACCACTGTTTGGTGCTTGTGACATCAACGTGTTTTATGGTGTTAAGTTTGTTCCTTGATGATGGATAGATTACAGGTTCATAGATTAGACCGTGTCCTGTGCAAGGGGTCAACCAATTGTAAAAGGAGAGCCAGATCTGGCGTGTGACTTTCTTTTGTGTGTGAAGTGGTATTTGAACTCTTCCATGCTTGTTTGATGACATGTCTGTGGCTGCTCTTGAGGAAGGAGGGCAGAGTTTGGTAGTTGTGTGGAGTGTCTGTGGCCCACAGAGCACAGAATATTTACCATGTGACCTGTAGCAGAAAATTTTCACTGATTTCTGAGCCAAGCTATCAAAATTACTGACAGAAGCCATTTTTCTACCATATGAGAAGAGAGGTACAAACTATAGGCTGCTCTCAATAGCATACTTCCAGCACTTTGTTACCCTTTAATGGTGTCAAAGAACTGAGGCAGCTTAGCAAGCAGGTGTCAGGATTAGAGCAGAGTGCATCCCTGTACAGACTTTATCACAGGAAAAGGTTCAAGCAGTTACAGACATGGGGATTTAAGAACAGATTTGTCAAGGAGAGAGAGAGAAAGAGATGACATTTAGAGATCCTTCCCATAGATTCTGCAAAGAAGATAAAAATTCATTTAAATATTTAATCTTACCTCTCCATGTGGATACTTGAATCTGTTGGGATTTGATTTTCATTCTTTGTCTTTAAAGGGCAGGTGATATTTCTCTTCGTGAGTTATTAAATAGATGCCATTGTCTTTCAGATAAAGCCATGGCTGTTTCTTTTCACAGTAGATTTGCTTTCTGCACTTGGTGATTCAATGTATCTGTTAAACAAATAGATGTTGTCCTTGTTGCTGTCTCCTTTCTTCACTCATTGCTTTTCTGATATATGCATACATTCAATAGTATATAATGTATGCAATTATCATATGTATTTGTGTATATTATTTCTTCTTAATCTCTTCTTTTTCCTGTTCTGTTGGCTTCCTAATGTTTTCATGTTCTGACTTCATCATTGAGTTTCTCTTGTACCATTAATTCTTTTCATGATCTCATCTTCCCTGGCTTTAGAAATCATTTATTGATAACTCATAAACATGCCAACAACCAGATTGGCTCTACTACTTTCAGTGTTCTGATACAAAGCTTCCTACTCAATAACTCCCCTTACACTCTGTACCTACCACAAACTGACAATTGCCCAAACTCGACCACTGATTTTGTTTTGTGTGTCAAATGGTCTGAACCAATATAAGTGGTCAGATGTTATTCTGAATGTTTTCTGAGGGCATTTTTAGATGTGATAAAGATTGAAATTGGTGGATTTTGAGTAAAGCAGCCTGCCCTTCCTCCTGTGAGTGGTTCTGAACCAACCCATGAAAAGTCTGAACAGAACAGCAGACTGACTCTCTTCTAAGTAAGGGGAATCCTGCTGTAGACTGGAGTGCACCATCAGCTCTTACAGCTTAGAGATCCCATGTGCATTGTAAGCCTTTTACTCTCCATAATGGCATGAGCCAGTCTTGTAAAATAAATTTCTCTCTACACAAACACATCCTGTGAGTGCTATTTTTTTTTCTTTCTGGAAATTGTCCACCTTTTCTTCAAATACGTGCATCCTATTGAGTTCCTGACCCAGTTACAAGCAACTCTGTTTTCCATTTGGTTAAAATCTCTGAAACCATCCTTGAATCTATTCTTTTCCTCTGATTCCACAATCATTTCACCAGAAAACCCTACTAAGCCTGCTTTACCTTCAAAAACATAGCCAGAGAGTGACACTTTTTCTCTCTGTCACCACCACCTACGTCAAAGCCACTGTCCACTGTTTCTCAGACCCTAGTTCTCCTCCTTTGTCTGTGTTTCTATCCCACTTTCATGTTTTCTAATCTCATAGCAGCCAGTGTGGTCAACAGAATTTACTGTTCTGATGAAAACCTTCTAGGAGTTTCTTATCTCCCTTGGGATGAAAGTCAATGTTTCCCAAGTGGCTTCTTTGTACTTTCTATAATGCTTGGACGCTCTGCTGTCTCTGAATTTTGCACCTGGTATTCTCATTATGAAAATATTCTTCACCCAAAAGAGCTTCGTGGATTAGTCCCCCTACCTCTATCAAGCTGTTGCTTAAATGCTACTTTTTGGTGGTGCTGTAGGCTGGACCCAGGCTGCCATGAATGCTAGGTAAGTACTCCATCACTGAACTATATCTCTAGTCTTTTTTATTTTTTATTCTCCAACAGAGTCCCACTTAATTTCCCAGGATGACCTTGAAATTGTGACCCTCCTGCCCTAGTCTCCTGAGTAGCATAGGATTGTAGGTCTGTACCAAGAAGTCCAGTTATGTGCTACTTTGGCCGAGGCCTCCCTGACTGTCCAATTTAATGACGCCCTACTCCTGCGGCCCAATATCCTCTTTCTCCCTTTTATGTTTTCCAATAGCATTTGCAAACTTCTAAAACACTATAGAGTTGGCTTCTTTGCTTTATTCTTTCTTCATTGTGCAATGTTTTATGATAACTTATAATTAATATATTTCAAAATGCACAATTAATAATGTATTCTTTTCTATTATACTATTACCTATTCTTTTACTTCCCTCCCTTTCCCTACCACTATCCTTTGAAAAATCAGCTCCACGAAGGCAGGGATTTGGTCAACTTTTATGATCGTGTTCTACTCAAAACTAACCTGTCTCTTGATGGTCTAAACCCAGATCACGTTTCCTATTACTGGGTAACCAATCTGAAGCTTGGTGAATTCTGCTTCACAATGATAGGAAGAGTCAACATCAAAGGATCAAAAAGTGATGTCACAGTGAACACCGGGCCGCCACAAGCCAATTATCCCTGTAGTAACTTCTCTGACACCTCCTTCTTAAATCCCAAAAGGTCAGAGGTCCCATTTTCATGGTCTGTATTCATACTGAAAATCAAGATCAAGCGAGCTGTTGCCCTTCTGCTCCATGGGCGGTTTCTGTCCTCCGTGAGCTCGCCTTAGGACACCTGTGTTACAGTCTGACAGGTGTATCTCCCCAGTCAAACTCCCCACCTGGCATTGTCCCCAGAGAGGGTTGCCATTTCCTGAAATAGTATCTGGAACAAATGGTTATTCAGTAAATAATTGTTCAATAAATGGATTTAATTGCTCACTTATGCTCGGTTCTTTACTAGGTATATTTGTCAGATTTCCAGTTGCTGGGAAGAAATATCAGACAGCTACAGTTTAAAGGAGGAGAGGTATATTTTCACTCATAGGTTTATGGTCAGTGCTTGGCTGGCTCTAAGGCACAAGTGGTAGGACAGCATAGCATGGCAGCTGGAAGCTGTTCAGCACATGGTGACCAGGAAGCAAAGAGAGAGGAAGGCCACTGAGGACAAGACACACTCTCTCAGTTCCTGCTTTCAGTGAGCCTTCCTCTGATTAGGCTGCCTGTCCCAACAGCACAGCTAGCTGCTGGCTGAACTCATCAATGACAAATTCACTATTAATACAGCACCCATGTGATTCGACCACCTTCTAAAATCCTAAGACTTTGGGGGGACATTTTGGATATGCACAAAAACATTTGAAACATGATACTTTCCCATCATTTACCAGTTGGCTGGACCTCCTGAACTGCTTTCTAGAACATAACAGATGAAATTTATCTTCTCTAAAGGGTAAGTGAGACCAAAGATAGTGTGAACTGAAATAATTAAACATCAGTGTTGGGCAATATTGAATCACTTCCAGCAAATGCCGTAAGAGTTCAGACAAGAATCTCAAGAAAGACTTGTCAAGGGAAAGGACTGATTACTAGATTGTTCTAAAGTACAGGTGCAGTCTAACGGAAAACGGGCATGGAGTAGTGGGGTATGAAGGCAAACTGTGCTGCACTGACAAGTCAATGGCTCTGGGTAATTAATTATCTTTTGTCCTCTTTGTCTTTCCTCTGGAGGATCATAAGGATTTAGTCTGTCTTTTCTTCTTCTTCTTCTTCTTCAAATAAATTCACCACCAGCATGCTTGTTAAGTTAGGGGTTCTTTCTCCATTCAGCCTTCTGGGTAAAGGCAATGTGTTTGAGAAGATTTATCTGTCAGAAAGACAGTGAGTTGAGAAAGAATTAGGAATGGTAAGTGTGGCAGTAGAGACACAGATGCCCAGTTTAGAGCAAAAGGGAACAGAATGGATGCCTGGGGCCATGGGGGAGGCACAATACAGTAAAGATGTGCAGGGCTTGGTGACTTGTCTGGCTTCACGCCATCACCTGTGGAAATGTGATGCATTAGTGGGCGTGAGAAGAAGGGGAGAGTGAGAAGGAGCAGTGGGGGCATTCCTGGTTTTACTAGGAGTCGTGTCAAGTTCACAGTGACCATGGAACACTCAAACACAACTGCTTTTAGACCTCATTGTGCATATAATGATGGTGCCCTATGCTTGGAGTAAAAGGTTTGATGGTGTTTTGGTTAATGGTGATGGGTAAAACAATCACAAGAAATAGAATAAAAATTAAAAAGGAAGGCATAACAAGCCAAAGTTTTGGGGACACCCAGAGTTCAGGGCCACAAAGAAGAAAAGGAACCAGCAGGGAAAAAAAGAACTGAGCCTTCAAGCAAGGGGAAAGAAACTGAGGGACAGGAAGCTTGGTAGATGTTAGACAAGGAAGTAAAATCGTGAACCAACACTGAGAGCTTCAAGAGAACAAAGATGGAGCCACGGAGCCCATGAATTTCGACAAGAGAAAGCATGTATGTAACGTGGGGGGTTGGTAGGGTTAACTTTAAGGCTCTGGGAAAGGAAGGAGACACAATGGCCTTCTTGGCGCTGAAGTCGGAGAAAATATGACAGAAGGAAAGGGAGCGATTTTGCGACGACCATTTACGACAGTAGTGGGAATTGAGCTGAGCTCACCAGCCCCATCCAGGAGGCCCTTCGTGCACAGGTGTGCGCTCCCAGGATGCGATCTTTACCCTCAGCTCTTAGAAAAATGAGAACGTGTTCACCAGGCAACCCAGGGAGGGCATTGGTCTTTTGTCTCTCTTGGAGACAAAGCCCCCTCTCTGCAGCTGGAAGGAAGTGGAAACTTGAGTCCTATCGTCACTTTGAACCCTAAAAATCCCTGATGATTTTCTCAGCAGATGGTGCATTAACGTACACATTCTCACCAGAACCGGCGCAAAGATAATAAATTCAGTGGACAAATTCTCCATCTCGCTCTTCTCCTTTTCTAGCCAGCTTTCTTCTTTCTCTTTCTTTCTTTCTTTCTTTCTTTCTTTCTTTCTTTCTTTTTCTTTCTTTCTTTTTCTAAGTTATTTTTCATGCTAATTGCATAGAGCAGGGAATAATGAGCCCTGTCACCTAAACATTTTCTTGGAGAATGTTCCAAGATGATCTCTCAGGGAAAGAAAAGAGTGCCAACTTGTCTACACACATTTTTCTGCCCCAGCCTCCCCTTTCCGTGCTACTTGAAGACTGGATATCTGCCTCGCTTTTTGACCTTGGTTTGCCTGTCAGTCTCAAAGAAGAAATGAGCAGCTGCCGTCGCTGCCACCCGCGCGTGAGGGAGTTTCCTGCACCCCATGCCTACCTGGAGCCTAGATGAGGAACCTGCCTGCGTCTCACCCGTGCTCCGTATTGGACCTTACAAATGTAGACAAACAACACCAATTTTTATGTTTTCCCACCCAGGAGAGATTACAGGAATATAATACCTTACTTCTGCAGCTCATAGAGGAAAATGAGAAATTATTTGAAGAAATTTCTCCTTTTGTTGTTTTGTGGAGTTAGTGTTTTTTCTAGCAGGACCCTCTTCTGAGTGACCCCTTCGGAGGTGTCTTAGCTTTGCCTTGCTGGGCCTTCTTCTACCATACACATTTTTTTTTCAAGGTCTCACTCTGTAGTCCAGGCTAGTTCTGAACTCACTATGTAGTTCGAGCTAGATTTGAACACACAGAAAGCCCTGCCTGGGCTTCCTGAGTCCTGGGATGACAGGCAGGCATCACCACGCCCAGGTAGTATGTGATGCTAGGCCTTATGTTCAAGACAGTCATACATGTAATTATGAATATGTCTCTCAAGTAGGACACTGGCCTAAAGGAGGCTTTCAGTAGCATTGCAGTGTTCCAAATTGTGTATCATAACATCAACTTATTAAGTTTTAACAACTTATGATAAAAATATATAAATAAAAATGCAAATAGATGTTTCCCCTATAAAAGGAAGTAGTGTTACATTCTTTCTGATACTGGGTTTGAACCCAGAACCTTTGCACTGGTTTACATCCCTAGGCACATTTTTATTTTTTAAGTTTTGACACAAGCTCTTGCTAAGTCACTAAGTTTCTCAGGATGGATTCTAACTTGCAATCTTCCTGCCCCAGTCTTCTAGAGCACTTATGAAACTTTTGTTTGAATAATAGATCATAGTGTATAAGGTGGTACTTTCACCCCCCCCCCCATAACTCATTGTTAAAAAAAGAGAGAAACACTAGATAGACTGTTGTCTTATGTTTACATAACATGCAATGAATTTATGTAAAAATTATAGAGCTTTTTCTTGACGCACACAAAAACATAATCCCAGTGGGTTGTGAAGTCAGTTTAGTCAGCTACTGCAACATTATTAAAAATAAACAAGCTTTTATAGGCAAAGGGAAGAAACTTGAGAATATCATGCTTAGTGAAGTGAGTCAGAAGCAGAAGGTGAAACATCGAATGGTCTCTCTGATAATGAGAGTCCCAGATCACAACTCCTTTGGAACTTAAGACGAAAGACAAAGTGAAAGAGGGGGATGGGGTGGGGGAAGAGGGAGGAAGAGGTGGGTAGGGGGAGGGACAAAAGGAGAGTGGGAAAGCCCTTGTCACTTTGACAAGATACGAATGTGCACAAAATGCCCAACCTCATTGTAAACCTTGAATTTTGCACATATACATATCAATAAAATGTGGGGAAAAAATAAACAAGCAAAATAGAATGGAAAATATCAGAAGGCCCTTCTATAACTGTGATACTATCAAACTGTGGCTTCTTTTTCTTTCTTTTGGCAGAACATACACGCAGGCATGTGCAAGGGCATGAGGCAAAATGCTTCTTATTGTGGGTTATAGTGTTACAGTTTTCAGAGCCGCTGATGCAGAGTATTCAGAACAACAGACAATTCTACTCAGAAAACAGTCTGAGGGCTGAAGTGTGACCAAGTGAATATCAACCTGAGGAAAGAGACAATTTTGTCCCTGTAAACTCGATCCCAAACGCCCTAGGATTCCCAAGGGCCTCGAGAGCACAAAAAGGTTGAGAACCATCGTGAGAGAGAAAAGGAACTACCTCCCCTTTTCTGTTTTCACCCTTCCCAACTGGGGAGGCGGATTCTGAGGTGATTCCACCCAATCTGCCCAGATTGATGCTGAAGCAACTGAGGGTATTTTCTGGAAGCTGACTGAGACCAGTTAGGGCACGCAGTGCTGGTTACAGGTGAGCAGCTGCCGTTGAGGGCGGAAGTGGAGTTGGACATAGGACAAGCTTAGGTGCAGCCCAGGCCTGTTCAGGTTCAGAGGCTCTGGAAGGAGAGTCCTGTTCAGAATAGCCTGTGTTAGGGCACCACAGGCAGCTCTTGGTCCCCAGCGCCACTCCCTCCCCACCCAGTCATGGGATACAGGCTGCCCTGGAAGGGGTTGAGGAGCTGAGGTCAAGCTTGAAGGAGGCTGCCCTCTAAGCACACTCCATAACAAGGCTCCCCTTGAAGGGGAGTTTGGGCAGTGCATTTTCGCCATAACCAAAGTAGCTGTGTACTCATCCGTGGGTTGAGCAGCAGCAGCTGATGCCAAGGGGATGAGTACCTATTACAGAGACCGCAGAGAACGTCGTTACTCTAGGGCAGCACTACCCCAGCAACTTCACATTGTCTCCTTGCTTGGCTCTTGGCTCTTACTGGGAGAATTCACCCAGAGAAGGCAATCAACTTCTTTGTCGACTTACTGAGTAGATTTCAGAACCTGAAACCTCCCAAGAAACCTCAGCCAACTTCAGGACGTTAATCATTAGTTTCTAAGAGTAAAATTACCAGTTGCTTCACATGTTCTGGATTTATGATTTTATGATCTTACAAAACGTATGTTCTCTTATTTATTTGCCGGAACCCTCTGAAGGAGGAATTGTTAAGCATCACCATCCAGCAACAAGCAAACTCCAGGTCAAGTCAGTCAAGCCTCTTCGTGAAAATATCGCAGCAGTGGATGAGGTGGGTTCTGGGGTTCTTTTTCCCTGACTCTGTCTGACTTTTTCCTGTTGTATTATTTGGTCTTTACAGAAGAGTGACGTCTGCGACCTCCATGGCTTTCCCATCTTGCCCAGGGTTAGTTCTCTAGATTTATAGAAAAGCTGATGACCTAGCTACTCTTTCACAAGACAGCTTTTGAATTGTTCAGAGACAGTTATTCTTTTCTCCCTATGTTTTCATGCTTTGGCACAAAAGATCCAGTTTCCTTTGGTTATATACTGATACTATGGTGCTCCATTCTCTCTAATGCAGTTAGGATTGACATTTGTGTGGTACCTGGCATAAAGCCCAGGCCCTTCACACTGAGCTACATTCAGAGTTTTCCATCCTCCTGCCTCAGCCTTCCAGAATTCCTGGAGTATAGACCTGGGCTCCCAGTACTAGCTTGATATGATTATACATATGGGCTCTTAAAATGTAGTGTTCAGAACTTCGTCAATATCCTAAGGAGGCTATCTTCAATGCAAAGTAGAATTTTGTTACAAAAATATTAGGTAACCTTTGAAGATTCTTAGCCAACTTCTGACTTATGTTGAATTAATGGTTGAAACAACTATATTGTTTTTTGATCTGATAGTACAGCCCTTTCCCACCATGTTCTTGGCATTCTGTTCACCTCTACTCAACTTCATTTCAGCCCATAGTTCCAGCCTGTCACAATTCATTTACTAAGCATACAAATTTTGAGTGCCTTCGACAGACCAATTGCTTTTGAATTTTGATTGTTCCACTAAATATATTAGTTGGTCCCTTTAGCTTTTTACTGATGAGAAATCTAATTATGATGTGTTCTGCATATCCTTATCCAATGCTTTGATAAATGTCCTGACTAAAAATGAGGTAATGTGGAAGAAACAAAGATAAGCAAAGAGAAGAGAAAGAAAATAGTCCAAAAATTGTTCTAATAAAAAACCTCGACAGCTTCTGACACAAATTTACCCGAGGTTACAATGCTTATTTCGTCTCTCAAGACACATTGCAAAGGGAAAAAATGTTCTCAAGCCTGTAAATTGAATTTTCACCTGTAAATAAACTTATATTTTTCCTTCTAAAGATCCCCAACACTAACAAAGCAGTCCTAGTGGGACCCAGTGGTGCATGCCTGTGATCCCGGCATTCTGTGAGGCTGATGCAGGAGGATTGCCACTTTTAGCTCAGCCTGGGCTACTCAGCAACTCAGCAAGACTCTGTCTCAAAATGGAAATTGAAAATGAGAACATAGTCCAGTGGAAAGGCCCTGGGTTCATTTCCCACTACCACACACACACACACACAGGGTTGGAAGGTAGAGAGATGGGGGGGGGGGGTAAGGGGAGAGAGTAGCAGTATTAAGTGGGTGACAAACCTCTGAACTTTCAACACATACAAATGTTCTGAGTTCTTGCCTAGGCCTGCCAATTAGGCTCCAAAACAGACAGTAGGAGTGCACATCTAGATGCTATGAGGATGCCCCAGGACTACAGAAAAATCCCCTAACCAAGATGCATCTCTCTCTTGAGAGCCCACAGTCTCTTTTCTTTGAGTGTGTTCTTCTTTAACTCTGCCTAATAAACCAGTCATGCCACTCACTGTTACGTCCTGGAAATGTTTTTTCCTACGACGGAAGACAGTGATTCTACAACCTATTTTGTGGGTGGGTGAGTTGAGGTCCCCATTTTCTTTTTGTGGGAATCTCCTTAGATCCCCAAATCTGATGCATGGATAAAGCTAAGGAGAACGGTGAATGGCTACTTTGACTTTCACAGGTGACCAAAGTGATATTCCCTTCACTGATCAATTGTGACACCCTGGGGCACATTATTACCAGTCCACATATTTCTCTCTGGCTGTATTTGTCACTTTCCTGTTACTGGGGGAAAAAAACCTATTACCTACAAATTAAAGGAGAAAAGATTGGCTTACGGTTTCAGAAGCTTCAGTCTATGGTCACTTGATCCATTGCTGTGGGTCTGAGTGGAGGCAGATGCGGTGGTGCAAAACTTCTCATTTCACGGCGGTGGGCACTCCAGATGTAGATGTTCTTGTATCCATCTGTTCGGAAATTCTACTGGGAAACATAACCTCGTAAGGAAGACATGCTTTGCCTGATTCAGTTTGTTTTGGAAACCAAGATTCACTGAATTCCATATTGGATTTGCTGTTTCTTTCTGTGATAGTCCTCCTTAACATGAAGCATTGAGGTAGGCCATTCTCCATTAATTTATGTTCAGCACTCACTAACTTCTCACTCTTGCTACTGGGCATTAGACATTTAATTTTGGTAGTTTCATATGCTTTGTATATATTGCCTTAGTTGTGTAGTAAGTTCAAATATTTTTCAGGTCTTTGGAAAGAACTTTTATTAAAAATCAACTAAAACCTGAAGTGCTAATTTCTGATAAGAATATCTAATAACACTAACTGGTCTCATGCTCTCATGTGATTAAAAGTTATAAAACACCTGTGTGCCATCAGTGGCTAATTGTAAGACACAAATAGATTTTTAGTGAAATTAACAATGTGTTGGTGAAGTAAAAGGAAGAAAGGCAAAGACTGGGGAAAACGCTGGTGAGAAGTGGCAGGGTATAATTAAGAATTTTTTTTAGTAGTATTTCTTTTTTTAAGGAATTGAGTTCCCATTGACTTTACTTTCAAATGTGTTCAGAAATTAAATATAGAAGAGTCAACTTCAGGGAACTGAAATGAGAGACAGAATAAGTAACCTCGAAGGTATTCATTTCCTAACTAACCTGTTTGAGGCAGTGTGAGCATCCTGGACCCAATTTACTTCACGCGGACACAAGCCCTTCTCCCTTGTCCTGTTGCTCTAACTGGATTGTGAAGGAGTCCCATACAATAGGTTTTGTGCAAAGAAAGTCCTCCCCGGAGCCTAGCTCTCCTGTGGCTCCCAGACATCCAACGTAGGCCTGCCTCCCGTAAGCAGGACAGAAACAGCCCATTCAAATTAAGAGCTTGTTGGGAACCCGCATGGCTGTAACCAAGGCAGCAGCTGGGGCTGCAGCAGCCTCAGAAAAGAAGTGAAGATTCTATTATTTCGCTGGTATTCATAAAAGGCCACTTTACAACTGTGATCTCACCATGAGGAGAGATTCCATTGTATTTTAAATTTTAGGGCTGACTTTTACAAACAGACATTAAAACTAATAGCCGTGTGTGCCTGGTGCTTTCAAAGCAAAGGATGTATTAAGACTGGCTTAGCACAAAGCTCTTGGGGAGTCACACTAGAGAGGAAAAAAATGAATATTTAAATATGAAAACAAAAAAGCCCTTTGCGTGGAATGTCATGTTAGATTAAAATGGAGAAAGAGATCTTTAGAACAACCAGTTTTCCTTATTGGATGGTTCGAGACTGTTTGGAGTGGCGTTTTCAATGGTTCATTGTGGAAGGAGGAGGAGGCGGTCTGCAGCGGCGGTGGGCGGGTGGAGATTGCGCAAAAGCTGAACTGGACCGGTCCACCCCGGGTCTGGGGTTGTTTTGGTTTCCTACGTAGACCACAGGGTGAAGAGTGTTCATTCATTGACAAACAAAGGCAAGTTTGTGAGCAGGAGACTGCATTCAAAGACAGGTCAGAACCTACCAGAATCAAATTCACTAGAGACACACGCAAAGGAGTGGATTCAGCTCCTGGTCCCCAGCTGCCCTCCCCAACCCTGACCCCAGGACACACACTTAAATAAGCAGCCTTCATTTCCAGCACACGTGTGCAGTGTTGGTGCCTCCTGGCCAATGATGAATTGAGTGTGATCATGGAAGAGACAGGACCTAAAGGTCACAGTGAACCACAGCGTGAACACAAGCCACAAAACCTCATTGTAGGGCAAAGAACACGACATACGAGTGCACTAAACACTTCTTATTTTTAATAAAAAATATTAGGCTTTGCTGAAGAAAGCTAGTTAATTTCTCAGTAGTATAAATTGAGAGTTCTTTATTCACCTGAAATGACAGCACTTGGTTTCGAGCTATATTTTTAAAAACCACTTCTGTCCAAAGCAGGGGCAGTTTTCTAGATTCAAAAACTCTATTGAGTGGGATTCAGTGTAGAACTATGGTACCTAGACTCATGCAACCTTGAGCAGCCATGTTCTGGTAAGACCTATGCCTGCTTCCCATGCCTTCACTCCAACCATAACAACGGCTGTTATTCCTCATCCAGATTACTGTGTCAGGATGCATGTGTCCAAGTCCACATTGATGGAGTCCTGAAGACAGTCCTAGTCCTTGTCATATCCTTGTTGGGGTGGCGGGAGCTGGGGGTGACCTTCTCCAGAGAGCGGTTGAGGAGTATTTTACACCAGTTTCCAAAGTTTGCCTTGCCTGGATTCTTTCAAAGCTGTGTTTCACACAATAGATCAGACCCCTGCAGAACCCTGAATTGGGGATCCCTGCCCACCCTTCTGGTGGAGCCAGGCTTGGTGCTGCCTTCTTCAGCATCAGCCCTGAATCCTACTAATGATTCCTTCTCTTCTCCAGCAGTAAACGGGATGCTAAGAGAAGGTTGCAGATTGAAATTTGAGCTCATTTCTGCTTTTCCACCCATCTCAGAATACCTTTTTTTTCCTCTCTGATACATACGATTTAAAGTGAAAGCTAAGTTCTTGCTGAAAATTTGAGGTAGAAGGAGGAAAGGTACAACCTGAGAGCTGGCTGGATTGTCTTAAAGCTCTGTATTAAAATTCTTATACCTTGCTAATAGGCTAAAAGAAATGAGTATAAAAATCCCATGTTATTAGTCACCCTGTGGCTATGACGCAACAGGTGTCACATGAACTGTAATTCTATCCTCAATCCTTTTCTCTCTTTACCCAGGTCCCTCCTGAAGTTAGGGCATTGGGAATATTTATTGGAATTATTGTAACTCCTGGCTTCTAAAAAAAAATACGATGAGGTTTCTCTTTCTGTGCTGTTCTCATTTTCCATCTGGGGAAAGCTAATTGGCCTGGAAACAGTGTCTCTTGGACTTCTCTAATACCTTCCCTTCCAAGAGCATCTACACACGATGCAATTAAAAGCTGGGCTGCAGGAGGGGTGAGAGGGGAGGGAGCAACGAACAGGAGGAACCAAGAGCACTTAGGGCCGAAAAATGTGCTGTCTGGTGCAGTCACGGTAAATCTGAGTCCTTACATGTTTGCTCACTATGAAGAGTGAGTGATCTCTGATGATGCTATGTCAACGCAGGTTTGCTGACTGACAGACATGCCGCTCTCAAGCCGGTTGCTCACGGCACAGAGGCTGTGCGGAATATCCAGTGCTTTTTTGCTCAGTTTTGCTGTGACCCTACATGTCTAAAAAACTAGGCCTGTTGAAGAGGAAGAGGAGGAAAAGCAAGAGGAGTGAGAAGAAAGGGAACACCAGGTTCCTCATTATGAGTTGGAAGCAGAGGGTGGAGGTCTTCCTTAGTCAGTCCTCAGGTCACTTCTATTTGGTCACATTATTCTTGGCTCCTCCTGCTTATATCAAGCTTGGAGCCTTTCTAGAGCTCTGCCAGAAACTGTAGCTTTCACAAATGCCATAGTCTTTTCCTTAAGTAGTAGATTACAAGCTCTGGACTTCTAATTTTTCTCACTGTTATGGGGTAATTCATTTACTGTCTTCTTTACTACCACTTCAATAGGATTTGGAGGAGGCTAACGCAGGTGTTCCCTCTGCTATCTTGAAGTAAAACTTGGGAAGTATTTTTAAAAAATAAATTCTGGGTCCCAACATCAGACTTATTAAATCTGAATTAAATGGCATGTTGGCTAGAAAAAGAAAAATATATAAATCCCCTTTATCTGATTGTGGTGGCAAATGTGTAATTCCAACCCTAAGGAGCCTGAGATAGAAGGTTATGAATTGGAGGCCAGCGTGGCCTATGTAGTGAGATTCTGTTTCAAAAAACAAACCAATTAGCCAACCAATGCATCAAACACAAATGCTTCTGGTGACTGCAACAAGACAGTATTGAACCTTCTGCTAGGTAGTGAAGAGTCACTCTTTGAATTGAATTTGCAGTGGTTGGAGCCCAATTTTGGTGGATAAGCTCAGTTCCTTCCTAGGCAACCTTGGAATTTGCTCTTGTCCTGTTTTCCCAGCCATTTTCCTAGCTAAGTTGTAATGATGCACGTTTTCTTTTTGTCCACATGGTACTCCGTACTTTGTGCCTTTGAACATGCTCATTGAATGGCTTGCAGACTGACCTAGTGGCTTTTGTTTGACAAACTACGTTCATTGTTCATTCTGTCTTTGATGGAAAACTAGCTGTCTACCACCTTTAGAGCCTCCTGCCTTCAGAGCCTGGCATAGAATGGGCGCCTGATAAAAGAACATTGTATCTTATGAGAATTCAGCAGATTGTTGAATTCATGTGGATTAGCATGATGGAAAAGACAATGCTACCAAGTAACTAGAAGTTATAGGAGATCAAAAAACTGGTTGTATCTTTCTGGACCATTTAATGATACAAAATTAAATATTTCTTAAAATAGAATTCGAGGAATCCAAAGACTTCTAAGAAAATATATCCTAAGAATTTGTTTACTGAATTTGGCATTTCGATCATCTCAGAACCTGTCATTTCTTTTTTAATGTTCAGCCATGCCTAAATCTAACATAATCCCACAACTCAGCAAAAGGTACCGTTCTATTTCCTGTGACATCAGGCCAGCTGTGTCTTGAAAGACCATTAACCTAAAAATAAGTTTATGTATGAGGAAAATTCTAAATACTGCTCACTGTATTAACTATGTTGTGCTGAAAATACGAGGCTTAAAAGTGCAATCCTTTGCATTTCAAATGTGATAACAAAGATAGAAATAGATCACATCAACATATCTATTTTCCTCAGACAGTAGAGACCAAGGCGTGTTTTGTTTGGACATATGCTTCAATTGTGTCTCCTGGGGAAAGCTTACTTACTGCTACAGCCCTGAAATGGGCTTAGATCTGCCTCAGGTATATGAGCCTTGTATGCTAATTTATTAATTAGCTCCAGGGACTTAAACTTCAGTCACTCGGGATGCAAAATTGGATGCTTCCCATTGCACCAGATGCTTTCACAAATCAAACCCTACAGGCACGAATAATTTTTCTCTTGGGGATGAATTTTGTAAGCTGTTATATTACCTTCACATTGTAATGAACTATGTTGAGTTCTCTAGATCTTGTGGCTCAGAATTTTTCTTTTTTTCTGGCCATGGCAGAATTAGCCAGTCAATTCAAACCAAGCATTTGCTGAAAGCTTAACTCTATTTGCAACTGGAACGGAATCAGCTCCCTCCTCAGCTGCCTTTTTGCAATTATGATTCCAGCTGCAGTGTTAGAGGATGGTGGGTGACCGACAGCTACTTACTACATCACTGATGTGTCATAGATGAATCATTAGAGGAAGCTGGCTAAGTAATAGACCTCACTTCAGTCCCTGCTCAGGATACATTCATAATTCAGAGCAGAGTTCACACTCTGATGAGTTACATGTCCAGAAATTTAGAGATGAACAAGTGAAATAGAAGAAGTATACAAACAAAAAACCTAATTGTCACAAATATACTCAGTCTTTCACTGTTTTATACAGCCTGTTGTGAGATCATAACAGAATACACACACACACACACACACACACGTAGGTATTTATTATCAATATCAAATTAAAAATTGAACATTGCAATACATCTAAGATTTTAATATGTCATTCATTACACATACACGCTTGACTTAAATTTTGTATATTTTTAATTTGTAATTCATTGTGTGTTTGATGATGACATAGAAATACGATAGCTCTTTCTTGTCTTTTGTACTGACCTGGCAATGTCAGAGTTTGCAAACATGTTGCAATGTGCAAACCAGAATTCAGCCTTAAACCTTTAACTGTCAGTGACATTTAATTTTATGCAGTTTTCGTAATGGAAACCAGCTGTTCACAAATACAGGTATTCTAAATGTGGATAGATTCGTCCACAGTGATTTTTATAGTTAAAGTGACTACTCTCAATATATTTGTAAAATTCTGCTGTTGGTAACATCATTCTGTTTGCTTTTGTGGATTATGCAGTGAAAATAATTTCCATTTGTGGCTTTTATTCAAATTATGGATGTGAAGTCAGAGTATAAATTGAACATCAGAAACTCACTCCCTAAAGTCTGAAATCTGAGAATTTTTTTTTCAGCATTCAGTCTTCAGATTGACAATTTTAAAAATGTTTCACTTTTATTTCTGGAAATAGATTTCCAAGACGGAAATTGGGTTATATTACTCCTTTTGGAAATTACGCATAAACAACTTTGTAGGCAGTTTAAATTCCTGGCTTGAGATGGGTAAATGTCAACCCAAAAGGCTAACTCTGACTTCAGACTTGGTGAAATATATGAAACAAATACTAATTGAAAATATTGTCTCTTTAATTTATAATTTATTGAAAATGCTTATATGCTGTGGATACCCTATGTTTTTAATCCTTTATACCATTGCTGTCAATGAACTAAATTGTGGAAATATTAATTATGACCTCATTTGTGATTTTATTGAAACATAGCCAGAAAAAAAACAAGTTTGGTGTAACAAATCTGAAAAACTTGGATTAATTATGTCTTGTTTTGGTACTCATTCAAGCATCATAAATTTGTCCTTAGCTGATCCCGACATGTGCAATAATAATTGACTTCAGTTATCATGGAGGTTTTGATGATGACTTCCTGTCAAAGAGAAACCATAGCTTCTTCCACATTTTAAACTTTGCCATGACGGCAATAGGAACACAGCTCTTACGTTCTTAATATGTTGCTTAACTTCTGACAGTTATATGTTTGAGTGAGTGAGGTTATAGGCCTGTGTTAGTTACTTTATTTGTTGCTATGACAAAATACCCCACATTCACAAGGTAAGGGAGGAAATATTTATTTAGCTCACAGTTTCAGAAGGTAAATCACAT